>WURT03062589.1:0-13779 GCA_009936505.3 Holothuria glaberrima | reverse complement strand
TGTCTGGGCACTTACTCTGGGTGCCATTACATAAAGAAAACAGTGCCCGGAAAATTTCACGATGCATTTCTTTCATGAGAAAATATTTCCCGGTGGTATCATTTCCGGGCACTATTTTCCAATCAACAAGCGCCCACGTATATTGAAGCCTGGTCGCAAGGTCAGCTGTCCATGTGGCATCTTCTTCACCTTTGTGCCCACAAGGGTATGATACACTTGCCCACCCGGCAGATGTGTACTGACACTTAGGTACACACAGGTCTGCAGTATACATTGTCTGTGCTTGTTATATCAATACATGGGACTGCCCACTAGCTAGACCAAAGGTTCATGGAGGGTTCGCTGGACCAAAGACTCCCTTGGACCAAAATCTAGTTTCCCAATAGAAGGTTTTGAAATTTGGGTTAGATACAGAGTTTAAGATTAGGCTTATGATTATCCAAGGGTATAGGATTAGGGTTCAGGTGAGGATTATTGTTAGGGTAATTCTCATCTTCCCAGACAGAACTTTCCAATTCTCCCAGCTAAGCAACTGTATAGCTCCTCCCATAACTATATAAAGCTCCTCCTTGTGCAGACATAAATTGCCTCGGGCCATGTCCTGGTGAGCATACAAGGCTATAATGTGTAACCCAAACACCCTCTTTCCATGTGTGGAATTTGAGTTACTCTGCAGTATTTGAATTTTCAGACTTTGATGTGAATCAAAGAGCAGTAACCCACTGAGAATTTTGATATGCCCACATCAAAAATGTACTTTGGGGTGATGACTGTCTGTCTTTTATAAAAGATCTGACACTCATCGCAGGGACCACAGGGACTACTGTATACTGTTAATATGTTATAAAGAGATGTCGGGTTTAAGGGAATGATGAAAATAGACAAAATGGATTAGACATTGTAAGAAATTTAAATGTCTCTTCTGTGGAAGACTGATCAAAACCATGTACAAGAAAAACTTTTCCACCAAAAACTAGACATGTGATAAATATGGTAAGAATAACCACACTTTGAAAAAATTTGTATGATACTGTAAAGTTTCTTTGTTCTTTTTGTATTACAGTGAATGTCCCAAATTAGGTCCCATTTGAATAAACAGCTCAAGTTCTTTTAATTTTATGTTCAGCAATTCTTCATTTTACTTCATTTAGTTTTTAATTCCTTGCTGAAGGCACAAGGAATATATGGGATGGTGATATCATGTGTGTTTGTGTGTATGTGTGCGTGTATGAGTGTATGTTATGCTTTGCTTGTAAACACGATATCTCAAGAAGGGCAACTCTGAGGGATCTCATATTCAGCATACAGATTGCCCATATTAAGTAGATGATCCCTATTATTTTTGGTGGAGGTCAAAGCTCATTTGAGGTCACTAGAGGTAAAAAGGTCAAAACCTTGTTAACACAATATCCCAAGAAGTGTAACTGTGAGGGATCTTATACTTAGCATGTAAATTGCCCTTATTGAGTAGATGATCCCTATCATTTTTGTTGGAGGTCAAAGGTCATTTGGAGTCACCAGAGGTCAAATTGTAAATACCTTGGAAATTGCTTGTAAACACGGGATCTCCAGAATGATAAATGTGAGGGATTTCATACTTACCATGTGGATTGCCCATATTACGTAGATGATCCCTATTGTTTTTGGTGGAGGTCAAAGGTCATTTGGGGTCACCAGAGGTCAAAAGGTTAAAACCTTGTAAACACTATATCTCAAGAGGGATAACTGTGAGGAATCTCATACTCAGCATGTTGTGATTGCCCATATTGAGTAGATGATTCCTATTATTTTTCATGGAGGTTAAAGTTCATTTGGGGTCACCAGAGGTCAAACAGTCAAAACTTTGTAAACACTATATCTCAAGAAGGGTAACTTTGAGGTAAACCATACTTAGCATGTGGATTTCCCATATTGATTAGATGATCCATACTATTTTTGGCAGAGGTCAAAGGTCATTAGGGGTCACCAGAGCTGAAAGGTCAAAATATTGTAAACACGATATCTCCAGAAGGATAACTGTGAGGGATCTTACATGTAGCATATGCATTGCCCATATTGAGTAGATGATCTCAGTGTTTTTGGTGGTCAAAAGGTCATTTGGGGTTGTCAGAGGCCAAAGGTCAAAAACTTGTAAACCCTATATCTCATGGAGGATAACTGTGAGGCATCTCACACTTAAAATGTGATTGCTTGTGCTGAGGAAGTACTTCCTATTTGTTTGGTGGAAGTCAGAGGTCATTTGGGTCACCAGAAGTCAAAAGGTCAAAACCTTGTAAACACAATATCTCAAGGTTGATAACTGTGAGGGATCTAATACTTAGTGTGTTGATTGCTAATAAAGAGTAGATGATCCCTATCATTTTTCATGGAGGTCAAAATTCATTTGGGGTCACAAAGGTCAAAACCTTGTAAAGATGATATTTTAAGGAGGATAACTGTGGGGGATCTCAAACTTAACCTGTGAGTTGTTCATATTTAGCATGATATTGTGGCTATATAGGATAGTTGGTCCCTGTTGTTTTAAGTGGAGGTGAAAGGTCATTTTGGGTGACAAGATTTCAAAAGGTTTTGACCTTATTAACATGATATCTCAAGTAGGATGACTGTGAGGAATCTCATGCTTACATCATGTGGGTGATTCATGTTTGCTCCAATATATCATATATGGCAAGGAATTATTAAGCCTTTTGTCTTTCTGTTTGGTGTTTTCTGTACTGGTCACTTACAAGCTTACAGGGATAGAAACCTTTTTAAATGGGAGGGGGTGGGAGGGAAAGGGAGAGGAACATTATTGGTTAGGTGAATTTGAAGAATGCAGTATCATGG
Source organism: Holothuria glaberrima (assembly GCA_009936505.3). Lineage (NCBI taxonomy): Eukaryota > Metazoa > Echinodermata > Holothuroidea > Aspidochirotida > Holothuriidae > Holothuria > Holothuria glaberrima. Next base: position 10,953 of record WURT03062589.1, on the reverse strand, counting down.
TTCCACATTGGTGCCTTTGTGGATTGGGGCATCTTCCCATGTGCTCAGCTACTGTAGGCCAACCCTCTCCCCCTGTTCTACATGTCCGTGCTTTAAACTGTTTGCTCCTACTGTACCTGCAATATCTTTGATTCAAATTCACAGCTTCAATGGACACCAGTGGTTTGTCCATGCAATCCTTGCTGGACACCCAGCCAACTCCAGTGCAGGAATCACCGGGATCACAGGGTAGGTGAAACATTTTATTATTAAACCTTCTTTCTACCAGGGTACTGTGTAAGGGAGATATTTTGTTTGTTGAGTTTAGATGGGGGAGGAGGGAGAAAATTCCAGTACTTTACAGTAGTATAATATCAATGCAAACTTCTTTTGAATACACACTGTAACACTCAGAGATTAAATAATCAGTTTCTCCCAATTAGTTGACTTATAGCCAAGGGACCTACATGTATACCCATGTAAAATAATTATTTTTAAGAGAAGCATGAAGTAGTTACAACATAAAGATAAATGAGAAGTACCTAAATAGGATAGAGAGAGTTGTATGTAGATGAGGGGAAAAACCAGAAAGTAGGGAAAGATGCTACTGTAGCTGGTTGAAGAGGTGAAATTTCTTTCAATATAGATCTTGGATGTATTGTGTGAAGATGATTGATAATTTGTTGATAATCTCCAGATAAAAGACAGTTACCAGTAACTGGCATGTATGAATATATAGAGGTTCATACTAGCATTGTAATTTTAAGGGAGACAGAACTACTGAATTTGAACCTGGGGCAGTACTGGAGTGGTAGAAAGCTCATGTGAAAATGGTGGCACAGGGTCATAAAAATTGCAGTGAGACTGCTTGGGGGACACTTATCTTCATAGCAGGTGTTGCATATGTGCTCCTCTTTTGACTTACATACTCAACACCTGCAAACAATGACAGAGATCATCCAGTTTCGCTATATTCATGAGCCCAATTTGATTTTACCTCTTGACTGTTGATTGGTTTCCATGTCATATGAATATTTATATTGTATGACGGAGCTTCAGCTGTAACATTCACTTTTACATACTAAGTCAATGGGACTTCATTGTGTGAGCTTTAAGCAGATGAAACACACTAAAACCCCATTGACGTTGTTCGTTTGAAACAGTATGGTAATCAGACTTGCTTTGGTCGGTTTTTCGTTGAGTATTTATAATTTTTCTTTGCTGTGATCGTATACATGAATAGTTAATAGCGTACAGTTTTTACGAAGAATTCTTGCCCTATAGCTGTAAAGATGGTGGTTGTCATGATAGGTTATGATGGCAATGCACAAGGTCTATTGGTACCGTGCAGATGCGTGGTGGAAATGTGTCATGGTCTGGTCAGATTTTTCAAAAGAAGCCTTTGTGGTACTGTGTCTACCATGATTTTTTTAATTTATTTACAGGTACAGATGAGGAAGATGTCTTCCAATGTGGCAAGTGCAAGAAGCAGTTCTCATCTCTAACAAATTTTATGGTTCACAAGAGAGAGCAGTGCTCCCAGCAACAGACCTTAGGCACTCTTTCCAGCTTAACCCCTTCAATAAGTCGTTCACAGACAATTGTCCAGACACCCCAGACTAACAGTGCCTTTACTGTAACCACTCAGCAAGGCAGGTCTGGGTGTGGGGTGGACAACATCCCACAGTCCCCCCTGGGTCCTTTGAACTCTGGTATGATTCTAAGTGATGAGGTCCTCATCTCACCTTTCTCCAGCATGGACCAGAATATGCAACAGGGTATACAACAATTACAGACCAACATTCAGCAGCTTCAGCAAAGTAGTCTACTGCCACCATCTTCACTCTCAGGCACTTCCTTTCTTACATCACAGAATGGAACCAGACTGGTGACATCAGTTAGTAATGTAGCATTGCCTGGTGGGACACTGCAAACACCTCAGGTAGGTTTAAGGTAGTGAGCATACCAATCATATAAGGAGATTGCCCCTGAAAAGTGTTAATCCGCAAAATAATGTCCTTATGATGAATATTTCAGATTTTCAAAATAACAAATTAACTGGAAAGTGACAGACTGCTGGGGACAAATAGTGCTGCCATTTTTCACACTTACATAATTTTGATAAATGGTTATGTATAACACACAGGAAATCTAAAAAGCTATGAACTTTCTCAGATCAAAATCATAAATCACATAGCACACACTGGACTTACTAGCACAACATTCTGTTTTCTTATATTGCAAAGTTAGCAAGTATGATAAATAAGACTTAAAGGAAAATATTGCATTTATATATTTAACAGAAAAAGGTCATATTTTGAAAAGCAACATATAGATACCGGCTGATAAAAAATTCAAAAGAAAGCAGTACGGTAGCTTTTTTTTTTCCAAGAAATACTGTAAGCTTCAAACAGAATGAAATCAGTTTATTTGTTGCTCAACAATAATTTAGTAGTACATCATATTTTGAGAAGATAAAACTATAGCTGGAGTCAATTAGTGAAACTGAATGGTTAAATCAGCTATTTTCTTTGTATGCCATGTTGGTGCATTTTAAATGCAGTATTTCCTTTTAATACCAGAAAAATTATTTCCTGATGAGTATAGGCAAAGGCCAGGAAAACATAAATTCCCCAGGAAACAAGTGAACCTTCCTTCCAGCAGCTGAAATTTCCTTCCAAGTATAAAATTTCTTGGGAGCTTCCCAGCTTCCGAATGTTTTGCACCCATAGGTAGAGTCAGAAAGTAGGTCAGAAGATGATACTTTAGAGAAGGTTAATTAATATGCTGATTTTGAAAGTAGGTTGGGGTGACTGCTAAGAGAATTACATGCTTGTATAGCATTTTGTAAATGTGAGTAGACTGTAGAAGTTATATAAAACTAATTGTTACATATATGTTTAGCAAAAAAATAAGAGATTTAATGTTACCTTTGATGGTGTTACAATCTCAGTGATGATTAAACATTTAAATGAGACCAATCTAGAGTCATAAAGCATTTTGTGTGTATGTATTCTGCTGTGGAACAAGAAGTATGAAGGTTTGTCTTATTGTGTAGCATACTAGTATAGTAGCCTGAACTTAAGTGCCAAAGATCCATTGTATAAAAGTCTTTCTTCTAAGAGAAGTTAGGGCCCAGTGCTATGTTTTGAACTTTTTTTGTAACTGAACAAGTACCCCATCCCCCCTTCCTGGCAATTCCCACCCAGATGGTTTTTCTTTCTAGACTACTTTCGCTGGGACAATTCCTACTGGAAAATTTGCCCTGAAACAATTCTCACCTATTGCAAATATGATAAATGAGATGTGACAGAGTACTACTGTACTTGATACGAATAGTCCCTGATGGTTACAAAGAGAAAGTAGGTCATCAAGATCATCCTGTAAAAAAGGTCAATTAGTGCAGGGCTCCCAACGATCCTATATTTCCTATATATTCCTATATTTCCAGAGACAAAATCCTATATATTTGTCCAAAAATTCCTATATTATTTTGCCTCTCTGTTGGGAGCCCTGTAAGTATTTTTATTTCAAAAGTAGGCTGAGGTTAGGGCGACCTTTTTTGAGAAATGTGCCTAGATAGCAGGAAGTTATCCAGGTGAGGATAGTCCCGTGGGATGTAGCTCTCCAGGAACTGAACAGTTCTCTACAGATGGATGGGGAGTTAAAGTTGCCATTTCTTTTGTATGGAGAAGATATTAAAAGATAGGACTAAGGAGTTTCCCCAAGCTTACTGAATGAAACCAAAGGTATCTTATACTTAAGCTAGACAAATCATGAAGATTCAGAAAATACACAGGCCTTGAAGAACACCGAAGAAAGGTTGATTTCACTGACCTCTCACACTTACTTTACTCATCTTTACCCAAATTTTATCTGAAAAGTTGAGGTCAGATCAGTGAATCAGAAGTCAGTTGTTCACCTCAATAAGCATAGCAGTAACTGCCCAGCATCATAGTGATATTCTTGAAGGCATGGTTTCAGCTGGAGAAAGTGATGGCAAAGAAGCACAAATGATTGGGCCAAGGCTAAATGTGACATTATGGTGGATTGCATACTGTAGTACCAGTGTTGGCCCTAGGTCTCAGAATTTGGAAGGGGGATAATTCTCTCTGTTGATAAGTTTCAAAATTTGCTTATAAATGTTATGAATATTGTGGTTAGCAGCTCATCTTTGTTGTGATTAACAAACAGTCAAAATAGACAACTTAACATCAACCTCGTTAGCCACTTAAATTCAGTCCCTTCAAACCTCAGACTATCACAGCCTACTTGTTAATAAGCTTTAGAAAGATCAGCATGTTTCTCTCTGGTGTGAGGCCGTAGTAGAATACACACCTCATAACACGTAATCTTTTATGGTACATGCACTATCTGTGATATGTATGAGCAAGAGTGGTAACCGTATCTGAAGTTAATGCAAATCAATGTTTAAAATGAAGAATGATTAAATTTAATATAACTTGACGAAATATCTTGTTGGTACTTAATATGCATGGTTGAATTAAACTTTGTTGTGGAAATATTAAAGTACTCTCAGTTTGGAAGATTTGAAAATACTGTGTTGAAGGAACGTATTTTTATGTTGTACATAATGGAAATACTGTTGACAAATTTTAATACTTATAGGTGTAACACATTTGTCATAAAATTTGTACATAAAGCCTTAAAGATTCAGTAAATACCTTATATAAATGAAAACTATTCCAAACTAAAAGTAAGAAAAACTAGTGAAGAATTTTTTGTGAAGATTTTAAAATTGCATTGAAATTTTAGTTAGGGGTCTAAAGCAGGCCTTGCTCTCATCGATTTTGCCCTTTTATTTCTTTTTTCCATCTTTTTTAATTTATTTTCTTTACAGAATTTCTGAAAATTTTATTTAAAATTGGCTTGAAGAATTAGAAAAGAAATACATTGCAACTCTGCTGTACAATGACAAAATTTTACTGGGAGCTTTTGTGTGAAAAGATGCTTTCAGCCAATGAGTTGATGAGTACTCTACCGCTATATTGTACTGAATATCTAACTTGTATTAATTTAAAATGAGAAGATTTGTGGTTTATGAAGGTTTGCTTGGTCTAACACAACTTCTGTGATCAACAAAATTTGATCAGCAGAAATTTTTAAGTACATTATTTAAACCCCCCATTTACAAAGTACCTGTAAACCAGAGGAAATGCAATAATAGCTTTCTCTTCTCTTCTAATGAAGTAATAGCTTTCTCTTCTCTTCTAATGAAATAATAGGTTTCTCTTCAATCAAAAGTGTTTCCTGTTCATTGCTGACTTTTCAGCAATAAATGTTTCAAAATCTTAGTGTTAAGCCAAAGCAGACTGCTGTCAGCATTTTTCATTTCTTACATATTGTTTATCTTTTTCTCATTTTCAGCAAGTATTCACCGGTGTGACGAGCAATTTAAACATTGGAGGTAACCAGTTGATACATCTTAATCTACAACCAGCTTTGACCCCTCAAACAATACAAGCTACAACTGATGCTACTCAGCAGGTGAGAAGGATAGCCCCTGCTACTGATGTTTCTCGGCTACCTACCCTAGCCCCAGCCGAGACCAGTGAAGCTAGTACGTCAGGGGTCAGTAGTTACACTCTGCCAAAGAAGAGTAGGAGGTCTTCAGATGGAAGCAAAAAATCAGGCAAACTCAAGTGAGTCTTTAAATTGGTTACACCTCTGTTTCTTTGTCTGTACGGTCGGACACGTCAGTGTTCAGACACTATTGAATACATGTAGAGACATGTGGCTTTGAGTGACTTACCCACATTTTCTAGGTCATTTCATGGAGGTACTGAGATACAAACTTTCCATTTTAACCTTACTGCTCCTTACAAACTTTTTCTAACCCCTAACCCTAACATACTTACGCTAACCTCCAAAGCAGAGGTTATCAAGTGTTTCAGTCTCTTGGCTGGTTTTACTACAGTTTCTGCCCTGAATTTACTGTAGTAGCCTGGACTTTGTTCAGCATCCCATTTTTCCTAAAACTTTGGGCTTCTTGAATCTTCGGCTGGCCATTTTAGTTCATATTGCAGGCCGCCACTTGAGAACAGGGTTGCCACATTGGCATTTTAAATGCCAAACGCTCTGAATTTGGCATTTTTTGTGAAAGTGTGGGTGAATTTTAAAACATACGCCAAACAGCATTGTCGCTTTTTTTTGTTTTTTTTTTACATTAGCCTATCAATTTTCCTTAAAAGTGCATGTTTTTCCACACCTTTTGTAGGAAATCCTGGCCAGACTTATATTTTATGCCCAAAAATTTTCAGCAAGAGCATAATTGGATGTAAAAACTGGGTCATTATTCATAAAAGCAGGGCTATTTTATCACACAATGATGATTTTCAGCAACTGGAGTGTTAGTAGCAAGGAATTCTCATTTGGTGCTTTTTGGCCTTGTTGAACACCAAATTTGACCAGCTGCTTCACAGAAATTCTTTCAACCCTGCTATAGAACCAGGGCTCCCAAGTATCAGACTAAAGAGATGTTGGTACAAAGATACCTGGTTACATATAGCCACTAAATCAACTTTTCTTTTTCTGGGGTTTCCATTGCTTGAGGAAGTCATGAAAAAGTGGTGAAAACTTTATTTCACTTTGTGGTATTGGGAAGGTCATGGAACTTTTTAGAAATAATTGAAGTCATGGAAAAGGGAAAAGCTATTCAACTTCTTTTAAAGTGTGTATACAATATGCATATTTAATCCTGAAATTTTTGTATGTGCTATCCTTCTTTTAGTTCAATCAGTTGATGATTTGGCAACAGACAGAATATGTTGCTATCAGAGTTGAAGATAGGAGTTGCTAGCATGTGTAGGTTAATTGGCCAGTGTTTCTCTAGGTGGTTAGGTGAGGGGGTGAAACACATTTTACCACTGTTTCTGCACTTTGATTCTTCTGTAAATTGACCATCTTTTCCCTATTGTTTTCAACCTCCTTTAACAGTTTTAGCCCTGTCAGGCATTCCTCCAATACTGTTTCATGCCAGCGTTTTGAAAGAATGACATGAATCATTTCATATGGGCTGAGGTAACATGTTGCGTATAACTTTGGCTTCAGTTTATACTTCCTTTTTATGATATGAGGGCAGCATTCATTTCTGCCATCATCCCAATTGCAGATGTACATACTGTGGAAGTTCCTTCACCAAGAATTTTGACCTTCAGCAACACATACGCAGTCACACTGGAGAGAAGCCCTTTCAGTGTATAGTGTGTGGCAGAGCATTTGCACAGAAGTCCAATGTCAAGAAACATATGCAGACACACAAGGTGTGGCCAGGAGGGAAGGAGGATACACTGCCAAAGACGGTGAGAACTCAATGATGAGAAAAAAATCATGACACGATTTGCCCATTAGAACCCCTAGCTTCCACTCTCATAGGACTTTTTGGCAGGGATTCCACCAGAAACTGAGCAAAGGGAGGGATTTATTACTGCCAAAGCCTGTTTCCAAATTGATGTTGTTCTTGGCCAATTTACAAGTGGGTTCAGGGGAACAAAAGCATGCTTGAAGGCCAAAACATGTAATTTGAAGGGTTGTGAAGCCATTTATTTATGTACGTTCAAACATTGCTGCAAGAGTGTCCTCTTCTTAAGTAAGAAAGCAAAATATGGACAAATCTATATTTTTATGGAAATGAAAAAAAAGGAGGGACAGATACCCTTCTCCCCTCCCCTTTGTTGGAAACCCTGTTTGGGTAAGGTTCATTTTTTTCTAGAGCTTTTTTTTCTCTAGAGGGGTTCTTTTCAAATATGCAGAGAAAAATTGCCCCCTAGATAGTTTACATGGTCAGTTTGGCTGTGCACATGGCTGTTTTATCATTTCAAATGACAATTACATAGGAGGCAAGGAGGGAAAGTTTTTGCAACATTCTGCACTTTTTGCTGTCCTCATCATCTTTCCGAGGGTGATTTTAGCTTGGGTCCTTGCCATTTTGGACATTTTGACTAGTATTAGGATAGTTTACTTATTTGTTTGTTTTGTAGTGTCCACTGTGTGCACCTCTTGTTGCCATTTTAGGAAACTTACCATTCATGTCAAAAATTTAGTATAAACCCTGTAGTTGGTAAAAAGCCTTTCATTCCTATTCACCGTAGTATGCAATAGGGCTTTTCAATTTTTGTCATCACCTTTATGAGCTTACAAAATTTACTCTTTCTTTGGGCCTGGTATACTGTTTACTTTGAAATTAATACCAAAGGAGTAGGATGGTTAAGGGGGTAATCAAAAATAAGAAGCTGTTTGTCAGATAGCAGAGATGCAAAAGTTACTGAAGGCATTCAGGGTTTCTGTCAAGGGGGGATGTGTCCCCCCCCTTTCCAGAAGAAAGAGGGTAAAATCCCCCTTTTCATTTCCTTAAAAAACAAAAAAGTTGTCAATATCTTGGTTTCTTACTTAAGAAGAGGACACTTTTGCAGCAATGTTTGAACTTACATAAATAAATGGCCTTTAAAACCCTTCAAAATTGTACCTTGTAGGGGCCTTGAAGCAAGCTTTTGTCCCCCTGAACCAAGTTGTAACTTTGGCTAAGGACAGCATTAATTTGGACTTGGGAGTTTAGCAGTAGTAAATCCCTCCCCCGCCCCCTTTTTGAGTTTCTGGCGAAATCCCTGGCATTATTTTATGGAAAGATTTTTGTTATGTGTTATTTTGTTGTGACATATAGTAGGTCCTTACATGTTGACTTTTCAGACAACCACCAAGAGAATGATATCAGAGGAATGAATTCTACTTGTTTATAGTCATCAAGGAAGGGCAGTCAAAATGTAGTCTGAGTAGAATTTTGTACAGGCAGTATAGGTTGTTAAACTGGGGTATGTGTATGTGAAACATTCATATAGTGCAAACCCCATACAGGGTGGGGATTAGGGGCTCCTGGCTTAGGGTTTTTGGAAAAAATTAACTTTGATATGTGGAAGAGGAACTAAATGTAATCATTGTAGTGAAATTTTCAATTTTCTGATGTGTAGTTCTCAAGATACCAGCAAATGAAGATACCACATTTGCAGTCTCAGGCTTGGATGTTAAGAATATTTTATGGTCGTCCATTGGACAACCTGTCTTCTCACTTTGGTTGTCCAAAAGAAAATGTAGTAATCCACAAAGAAATTTTCAGTAACCCTAGAAGCAGTCTGTTAATTTGTTGCATGAAATTCGGCTGTCGAAAGGACAACCAACCCACCATTTTTTGGTTGTCTGTCACAAATTTTGGTTGTCATGGGCAACCAGACGACTGTTTTAATTGAGCCCTGAGTCTGAAGAGAGCTAGCAGTAAGCGAGGGGTTATATCACCTCCTCACATTGATGAGCAATGCTTTGATATCTTCGTCTTTCAGTCTGTTGTTTTGACCTTGAAGTTAATAGTGATATGAGTTTTCCATGGGGAATTTGAAGTTTGTAATATTCCCATGCCTCTCATGTATTCATCTTCTGATAAAATGAGATTATGGAGGAGAAAATTGGTTTTAAAGTTTAAAGAAAAATAATTGAGAGCTCATTAAATGTGAGGATATGATGTCACATGTGCTTGCTTCAAGTTGACTTTAGGTTGAAAATGTGACTACTTCATCTGCTACTATCTTGAGAACCATGCATTGGATTTCCATGCAAATTTCACCAGAATGATTAGATAGAGTACCTTGTTAACATATCAAAACTTGATTCAAGCCCTAACCTTTCTTTCAAGTGTCAATTTAAGATCCCTCAGGAAGACTGCTTCAAGAGGTAAATTACAAAAGTAAATCTCTTATTGGAGTTTGGCTCAGAAACACACATTTCATGTTCCAATAAAAATTGAAGTAAGCAGTGGCAAACTGCTGCTTCCAGTAGCAATATATGCCAGTGAAAGGCTACTTTGGTCAGTTTAGTGTTACCTTTTAAAGTTGGGTTAATGTTAGAAGACTATCAGGGAAAGAATTTTTCTACTTGACCTGGAAATAAATGCTTGTGGGTGTCAAGGGGAGTTATGAAAAGTTCTTTGGAAGTTTATCAACAAAGTCTGAATTATCAGTAAATTTATTATTTCACATATAGGAATCAGCTGACATGATTAGCTCACTTTCACTTGATATTTAATCTTCCTTTGGCATATATGGTTGCAGTTCTGAAAGTGATTGTATTAAAAGGATGTCATTCTATATGGTGAAATGTGATACTATTTCTCATTATATCATCTCAATTATTGGTCAATTATTGAGTGCTGAGGTTAGGAATTATTTTGGGTCAAACATATTTTAAAGGGAATATTGAAAGTAAATTGTACCCACATGGCATACAGAGAAAATACCTTAAGGGGAAATATTGTGTTTGCTTTTCGGAAAATTGCCACATTTTTGAAACCAATATTAATAGATACAGAATGATTGACAATTCAAAATAAGGCATTTCAAGAAATAAGGCTTTCACAGGAAGAAATTGTGTTGATTGTTGCACAACTGTAATTTGTTCACCCAAACTTTCAAAAATTCAAATGATGCAACATCCATTACTCTTATAAGGCATAATATTTAGCTGAGAAAAAGCTAAATTGCTAGAGTTTATTGGTGAGACCGAATGGTATAATAATGATTATGTATACAAGAGTAACAGATGTTGCATCATTTGAAGTTTTGAAAGTTTTGGTGAACAAATTACTTTTGTGCGTTAAATAATCAAGTTGCTCCCTGTGAGAGCCTTATCTCTTCAAAAGAAATCTACCATACTGCCTAATTTTGAATTCTCTATCATTCTGTATCGATTAATATTGGTTTAAAAATATAAAACTTTCTTGTTAAACAAATGCAATATTTCCCTTTAAAAGGAGGGTTCAAGCAAATATTTACTTTTCATATGTGAAAGAGGAACTAAATCTAAGCATTTTGGTGAAACTTTCATTCAAATCAGCCATGTATTACTCGAGATATCAGCAAAAGAAGTTACTGCGTTTGTGACCCAAAGTGAGCTTGAGGCAAGTGGGAGTTA
>WURT03062578.1:3284-13779 GCA_009936505.3 Holothuria glaberrima | reverse complement strand
AAGAATTTTTGGTGCAAAATACTGATTTTTGGTCTTCAGAATAAGAAAAACTGTTTTTCAAAGTTGGCAGCTCTGCTCAAGTCATACTATGGAAATGTGACTTTTGCTGTCAGCACCATAGCTAGAGTTTCTGGTGTACAGTTTGTAGACTATATTAATAAAAAGTTCTTCAGATGTTTGAAGGAGATTTATTCAAGATTTAGACAAAACTATTTTATGAAATAAAGGATGAGTTTACAAACTGATTAGCCCTTTAAAGCAATATCCTAATGTAATAGCTTGGTTAATGATGAGGTTTCATGCAATCTCATAAAAACTTTATTTTTATTTCTATTTTTGTTATTTTGCTTGACAGGTGTGGAAGAATTCATTTTGTACTCCACCCCATCAACTATCCAGGGTATCTCAAAAGATGCCAGTAATCTAAAGAGTCATTTACCACCAGTTACAGGCCAGGGATCTGTACAATCTATTGACTTTTATGCAAGTAGGTGTCCCATTATAGTTTTAAATCATCATGCTTAACATCAATAAAATGACAAAACTTAGATTTTCTCCATATCTTACTGCAAATAAGCAGGTTGTTTCATTGTCATTTTTTTTTTTGAATACTCCAGTATCAATTCTTCTTTGATGGAACTTAACAGTACAATATACAATGATAAAAGTAGTGTTCAAATTTTTGTTTCTTCTCTTCTGATTTTGTGGTAAAACAAAAGAAACCAGTCTGTTAACAAATAACCCATTTCAAGCATACCAATTTTGAAGAGGGTAAGCAAAATATTTGTAAAACTTCTGAATGTAAATTCATTCTAGACAGACAGTAATTTTTTTGACTGTAAGGTTAAAGTAGTATATTTTATTATCATAGATGAGTTTTGCCCATTAGCATGAACATTACTGGTGACATAGTGACTTAACATACCAATAGGAGTCAAAACTGCTTCATTATTTAAGACATAAAATACAATAGAAATGGTCTTAAATTATAACAGATGATGTAAGTTAATGTAGAAATTACCATCAACTATGGTATTAGCCTAATTTACTTCATGTCTGTTTTTTTTTTTTGTTTTTTGTTTGTTTGTTTGTTTTTTTTTTGTTACAATTCCAAAGTTAGTGTGTGCTTGGGTATGTGTGTGCATACAAGTGTGATTGTGTTTGTATATGATAACCAATTTATTGTACAAACTCATAGTTGGAAACGTCTGCCATGCTCGACACTTGGTCGGTATATTGAGACTAGGTGTGAAGCTGTACCCTATTGCTTTGTTGCCAATTCATGTATAGTCATGAGTAGGCGGAGCTTTACTTAAAAATTGTAAAAAAGTGATATTGGTCAGTGGGGATGATTGATTAATAGCTTTATATTTGGCATTGGTATGCTTATAAATAGAGGTAAAAGCTTTTTGGTAATAGTTCATCATTTCATTAATATTCATAAGTTGGGGATAGGTTCATTTTTGAAAATGGCTGAAAATGCTTATGTACAGGCAACTTCATAGTAGGACACAGGGGTACCGTTTGGCCCTTTTTTGACCAAATATTGCTAATTTGGGTGTATCTTTACATTGCAAAATTGTTATTTTGGTATGAAGTGGTCATTTGGCCCAAAAAATTTCTTCCTTGTTGTGATGTAGGTATAGCAGATCTTGAATTTGGCTGAATTTGGGAGGAGGAGAGTTTGGCTGTAAAGTGTGAATTTCATCTGGCAGCACTGGTAGGATTTGTCTGGTGTACATGGTACCTAATAGCATGTTGATCCTGGTGTGAAGTTCTGTACTATTACTTTTGTTAGCCATTGCCATTCATGGTAATGAGAGGGAAAGGCTGAACTTAGAAATCTTTAAGTGGCGGTATCTCCCAATCCGCATGACTAATTAGCTTCATATTTGGCATGGGTATGCTAATAGGTAGCAGCAATAGTTTTTTAGCTTATATATGGTGACCTTGGTGGTCAACATAATGATAACTTTTTCCACTTGAAAAGTAGTACTCGGAAATCTTTTTCACTCTACAATAGTTCACGTTTGCCTTGAGATGTATGTATTACAAACTTAAACGAACACTTAAATGATACAAGTTTTTGGTATCATGACCATTGAAGAGGTGTCACTTGTCTTCTAATTTCAGAAGAGGAGATGATATACTGGGTGGACACTGCAGCCCAGACCATCAACCAAATCAAGAGAGGCCATACAGAGAGAAAAGCAGTTATTACATCTGGTCTTGGTTATGTGGAGGCCATAGCTGTTGACCCTGTCGTAGGTTAGTTGGTAGTCAGTTGAAGTGCAGAGCTTGATAACAGAAGTAAAAAGTGGAATGCACAATATTTTTTACCTGGCAGTAATTCACAGGAGACCAGTGTGAAGCCAGGAGCAGTGAAGGCCAAATTTTGTAAGCAATGGCACAATAATATAAAACTAACAAAGAATTATTTACATGGTCTTGAGTGCAGGCAATTTTGAATTTATTAACAAAGTAGTGTGAGTAAGATGAATTTAAACAATCCAGACAAAATTCAAGTAAGTGTAAAAAAGTATATTTAATACATGATATTATAATGATTTATGATAGTGACAATGACAATTAAAAATGAATCAGTGAGGTAATAGGGTGAGACAAACTACATATGATCCATCGTCAGAAGTGGGGTTTGAAATATTTTGGAGGTTTAGCTGATATTTAAGGGACATCAAGATATTTTTTGGTATTTTATTTCAGGTAATATTTACTGGGCAAATCAAAGAACGAAAACAATAGGAGTAGCCAAGATTGGTCAATGGGAACAGTACCTTGTAGTGAGAGAAAGCACAGATATTGTGAAAAGTCTTGCTGTACATCCAACTAAAGGGTGAGTTAAATGATATCGCAATTTTTGGCTTTATTAACCCTTTTTTCGTTTGTTTTTATTTTCTTTTTTTGCCATTAGAGATAATTGAATTTCAATGTCAGTCAAGTTAGCTTCACATTACACTGTCAAGGAATTCTGGTCACACCAGGTGGGGAAGTGATATGAAAATAAGTTGGGGAGAATCGATGGGGAAGATAGGTGGAGAGAAGTGATGGGAAAGATAGGGGAGGAGAAAGTGATGGGAAAACATGAGGAAAAAGGGGAAGGGAAAGTAATGGGAAAGATAGGAGAGGGGAGAAGCAGAAGGAGAGATATGAGAGAAAGAGATAAGAGGGCAAACCCCAGGACAAATGTGGAAGCTGACATTAATTTGTTTCACCTAACTCATAAGTTAACTGTCCAATGAATTGGTTGTAAGAGGGGGGACAGGTGGGAGGGGAGAATGGGGTTACAAGAAGAGTGGAACAGGTCAGACACTTTAGAATGTCATGAGAATTGTATATAAACTGAACTTAATATAGTTATACTTTGTTCCTTTGTAAAGGTTTTTGTTCTGGACAAGTAATTCTGCAGCAGACCCAGCAGTTAGACGAGCTTACTTGGATGGTTCTGGCAATATTACCATTCTTAATAATATCAGTGAGCCAGTATCAATAGCTGTGGATGTGGAGGAGGATAAAATCTATGTTTCTTTAGGAAATAAAATAATACGGATGGACCTGAATGGTACGTCCAGAGAGGATATCATCACGGGAAATTCAACGATGAATATTTCCAAGATTGCAGTAGATTCAGATTACATTTACTGGCTTGATAGGTGAGAGTAATAAGATAGATGGTTTATAATTAATGATTTCTGTCAAGGTTGACTCTCATGGCACAAAATATACAACTTACCTGATTCCCTGGTTATTTCTTTTATCAGATCTGTCACATGGTTGATGATTATATCACTCACATATTCCACCATCTGTACGGACTTCCCACAGAGGTTTGCCTCAACCTATCACTGAATTCATATACCTCTAAGTGTACCACATTTCTCTGGTCAACCATCTAGACTGTCTATGTTCAGTCACTTACAAAGTATGAATTCCCCTGGCTCCCCCTCTTTTACACACATGCCAACCATGCTCACAGGACCTAGATGGCTCACCCTGAGGTCCTTTGTGACCCTCTGTTTTACTGAAGTGAGGTTATATGTATCTCTCCCCCCCCCACCCCCTGACTGGGACAGAACACCTCCACCTTGTCGTGGTACCTGGTCCTATTTGCTCTGAAAAATTGAGGCAGTGAACAGTTGTGATTCCCATAAAGTTTGCTAACCAAATCAATGGACTCTTTAGTATCAAGAGCATCTCATCCATGTGAAAAATTAATTGATAGCACGTTCAAGTCGTGGAATTCATTTTTGGATCCCAGGGGCTTGACATCCCAGCAAAAAAATATATTTCCAGTTCTACAACAAAACCTTTCTGACAATATTAATTTGTTCTCTCACCTCTGAATGTAGTATGACTTGTGGTCAGGTATTCCAGTCTCACCCAAACTAGACTTAAGTTCTTCTCAGTGTTACATATATAGTAATGCAGGAGATAACTCACATTAGCCCATACATAAGTAGGCCCTATGTTCTTTCAAATCTTGCATTGTACTTGCATTGTTCTTTTCACAAAGAAACATGTATATTATACATGTATTCACATTCTTGTGCAAAAATTGACAGGTCATGGAAATGTTTTTCTGACACAACCCTCTCTATGAAGAAATAGGCACCTATGTAAGCACCAGAAATAATATTGTAATGTAACAGTCTACCTTAAAGGTGTATGAAAAGTCTTCACCTAATGGAAATATTTTACAGGTGTTGAAAAATGAATATCAATTGATCTGTTTCCCATCTTAATTTCAAATTCAGTTGCTGAGATGTACAAAGGATTGTTCACTTAAATTGAAAAGTTTGTTGTGCGGTTACTTATGATCATGTGATATCTTTCTTGTATAAATCTCATTAAGTACTTTTGATTACTTTTGAAATCAAAGCATTTATACCACCTTGGAAAAAATGCTCTTCTCTTGCATAAAATTTTGTGGAGTACAGGCTTTCATAGTTATAAGTCAATAAGTAATACGGTGAAGTAGTCTTAGGAAAAAAACAAAGAAAAGTATATGATGGCCATCTGAGTGGTATGAGAGTGATGACATCACAAATTGTTCTGCAATGTATCACTTTAAAGTGAGTGAATAAACTCAAACAGTTTTAAGTTTTACCTCAAACACAGAAAGGAGCAGTTATACGAATGGGAACTATTTTTTTTATCTTTTCAGTACATATTTTAAGACTTAAGTACCTTAAGTACCTAGTGAACAACATTGATCAAAAGCCTAAAGGAAAAAGACTGTCATAAAAGAACTGTATGATTGTATAAAGCTTTGATCATGTAGAAGATTTATGTTTTGTTTTCTGATTTTCAGGACTCATTTATCTCGTTCAATTGTTCGGGTTAGTAAGGCCAATCCATTGCTGAATGATGCTCAACCTTTGAGATGGAATTTGTCAGAAAATGCCCCACAGACAAAGGAGACGGATTTGACTGTGTATAGAACGACTTCCGTGGAAGGTTTGTAAGCTTTGGAAAGAACTGGATTGTAGGTTGATACTATTCCTCTTTGCAATTAACTACTTGAGATGTAGTGATTCCATATCACAGGAATTCACATCAGTTTTTTCAAAGTAGGCAAGTTGAAATGGTGAAACTGATTTTTAAAGAAGGAAGTATTTGGGACTATTTTCTCTTGAATCTTAACATCAATATTAGTATAGGGAAATGGCAACCTAAACCTAGCCACAGTAGTCTAAGTCTTGAGCCTAAATCCTGGAGGTTTGTCTTTTCACTTTGGTGATAGACTTTCAGCTTGCTATAATCGAGACTTACGTTTGATTTACTTAGTATGGAGATGATTGGAATGTGCCATAAACTTGGTTATGCTAAAATGAACCTACAACATAGAACCTTCTTAATTAGCAGCAATTGGTAAATAGAAATTAATTAGAATTGTAAAAACCTTGCCTGTCAGTACAGCCTGTTAACTAGCCTATTCTTATTTAAGCATAGGCCTTAGTAATTATGTTTCTGTGGGCTGTGATTGAATATCACAAGATAAGATCAGTGTGTAGCTGTGGACATTCAGTTTTTTTTTTCGCTCATACAAAAAAGAAAGGATTCTTGGGGAGTTCCAAAAGCTCCTGGTGATTTTACAGTCACATTTTAAGTTGAAAGGTGCCGTAAATATTAATATCATGATTTAAAAGTGGAAGAATTGTATTTTTGAATAGTTAATAATTGCCTCTTCAATCATTACAGATTTGTTTAAGCTACAAATGCTGCTTTTTGTGTTTGCCCTTTGCTTTGTGTCTGAATTTGTAGTAATATTTGAAATTTTCCTACTATAGTTTATTCATGTATTTTAGGAAGATTTCATGTTGCAATGGAAATGAATCAGGGTGATATCAAATTTAAGACAAGGGAATGGAAAACTGTTGTCCTGTTAATAGTTATCTTTCAGAAGCATAAAATTTGCAAACACCAGTAGTATATTTGGATCTGTTAAATGGATAACTAGAACATATGATAAGAGTATTGAGGGTTGTAGGGTGGCAATGTTAAGCCCTGTCTACACGGTCATACATTTGTTCAAAAACATCTTCATACATTTGTATGACGATGCTCATATGGACCAAAAATATTTGAATGATGCCCTCATACATGAAGGTGTTCAAACTTCTAGCTGTAGCAAAGGAACAAATCTGGAAAATGCCCATTATGTATAAAGATCTTTTAGCTGCTTGTGTAATCTTCCCATCAAGTGTTCAAACTTTTTTATGATTGTGTTGATGGACAAGTGTACGGATTTATGGTTGTGCTGTTAGATTAACATATGTTCCTAATGATACTGGCAAATCAAGCAAGGATAGTGTAGAACTTTGTTGTAGTAACAACCATTGGAATGAAAAATCAGGATCATTGTTTGCTAATAACATTCTTGGGGTTTAAATGTCAAATATGTGCTCACCTTAAAAATCTAAAGATCCTTTTCATCACTTTATGTATAATCAAAGAGAGGTCCATTGTATACAAAAAATGGTTTTTTTTTTTCTCAATTTACAGGAACAAACAATTGTAGTGTGAACAATGGTGGTTGCCAGCAACTCTGCTTTTTTGTAGGTGACCATCACAGGTGTGCCTGTGCTTATGACAAACTTGACAAAGACAATGTTTCCTGCAAAGGTAAGACTTAGTTTTAAGAGAAAATCCTGTAAATTTTGTGGTTGGAAGTATAAATTTTGCTTTCAGTAAATCTCCCAATAAAATCCAGGTAGGACAGTCTTTGCAGTGGTGTTCATGGGAGTTAAAAAACAAAGACATTCAGATTCAGGTAGTCTAAGTCAGATGTGGTTATATTCCAGTCTAATTCTGTAAACGGTGTAAAGAGAAAGTGTCTACCTACCTATCAAGCTTTCAGGACAGTAGCTTAAGACTAACATTTCACTCTCATTACATAGGTAATGATGGTAAAAGTAAACCCTATCTTGTTATGCATTAAAAAAGAATCCAAATTCTGGGCGTTCATCCACGAACTTCATTTTGTTGGGTCAGAGTCTAGTTGTCTTCCTGCCCATTGCATACTTAAAGAGAAACTTGAAACTGATGGCTTTTATAGTTTGAAAATATAAAGATAGATACTCATCAGCCCCAATTACCTTTTCACTTGGGTGGGTGTGAGTAGCAGGTGTAGGTGTAACAGTTTACACCAGACCTAAATCTGGTTTCATGGACAGGATTCGATACTGAGAGGATGGTCACCTTCAATGTATAGATGCAGATCGGACTAAGATCTGATCCGCTGGCCTTAATTTTGGCTTGGAGGGAGGATTTGCCAAAGTTATAATGACATGCCACGAAAACGAGATATTTTTTACCTGGCAGTTACAGAAGTAAAATCCCCAGTAAAAGATATGTTGGAATTATTTCAATATCTTTCACTGTCCCTAAGATATACCCCTTCAAAGTTTGATGGTTTCTAAAGTAACTCATTGTCCATGCAAAATAAGTGATTTGGATTGTTGCACAGTGTTAACATTTCTTTTGTTAACCCAATGTAAAGTATCTCTTACAAGTTTAGTGAGCAATATCGATATTTTTCAAGGAAACAATAAATTCCATAATAAATCCCCTAGGGAAAACAATGGTAGTGTCCTTGAAATGGAGGTTGAAAATATGAAGGCTTACATTAGCTGAACTTGATTTGTCTATCTTTTGATGTCACAAATTTGCATAATTAGCTTATGTGTATCTGTTAGTCAATATTTGATTGATTTTGATGGGAATTGTGGCTACTTCCTGGATTTTTAATCTTTTTTTACATCAAATATCCATCTATGTGATTTTTGTGTCACCAGACCTTTAAATCAATGGCCACTTCTTCATATAAAGTCACAGCTTTGGAAATGTTTATGTAGAGTACCAGAATGTGTTGCTGAAGCGGAGGTAAAAATGTGTTAATGTCAATGCATGTAAGGGTTCACTAGTTATGTGATTTCATGATAACATCTTGCCAATCTTGTTCTTCTCATTTCAGAGTACGATGCATACATTATTTACTCTCAGAGGAAGAGTATCCAGAGGATACCTTTGGGGAAAAATCACAAAGACTCTATTCGACCTTTGACTAATGCAGACAATGTGATTGGTATTGCTCCTGTATACTCAAGGAAAGGGATTTTCTTCACTGACATTCACAATGGATCTATCCTCTACAGTTCATTGATAACAGCAAATGCTACCACAGAAACCATACGTCAAGGTAAGAAGGGGTAGGTAAGAGAAGGGGGTTAGACAAACCATGGCTGTAACTCAGGACCCTTACAACAGGATCTGCAGTCTAGGGGTCCTGACAATGACTTCTTGGAAAATTGTGTGAAAGCTACATCAAATCCTGTAATGGGGTTGGGTTTGTTTGGAACTTGTATAACCCCCTAACTACCCACCATAAGAAAGATTAGGATATATCACTCACAAGTAACCATGTGAAAAAGTGATAGTCATTGGCAGCATTTCAAAAAAGTGGGAAACTTTCGCCTCTGAAGATATGGTTTAGTGTGTGCCTAGCCCAGCTTGGTTAGGTTATGTGCCTAGCCTAGCTTGGTTAGCTTGTGTGCATAAAGTAGATATAACCTGTGATATAATATCATTCATCAAGAAATGTTACCCTTGTTAATTTAATGTTTATAATGTCCTGTTCATTGCTTTCAGGTATTGGATCTGCGGAGGGTATTGCTTATA
This sequence comes from Holothuria glaberrima, assembly GCA_009936505.3. NCBI lineage: Eukaryota > Metazoa > Echinodermata > Holothuroidea > Aspidochirotida > Holothuriidae > Holothuria > Holothuria glaberrima. The sequence continues at coordinate 4,581 of WURT03062578.1, read as the reverse complement.
ATCACATCACTAATGAAATCTTCTGGACGAGCTACACCAATTCCTCCATCAGTCGCATGAGGGTGTTCCCCCATAACCGTGCTAGTGAGGAGGTGGTGGTCAGTATGTCTGGGAGTGACCACCCTAGAGGAATAGCTCTTGATATCTGTAACAGGTAGATCTCTTTGGTTTTTACATCACACACAGTGCTTGTAAAGTTCTGCGGTAGCTTTTAGCTGTGTAGTACATGAAATTTATTAAGCATGTTTGTGGAGGGGATCGAGCAGTATTTAATTGTATCTACTCCCATTTTTTTCTTTTTTTTTTTGAAAGATCTTGACCTGTGGGCTTTTTCACAAAGAGTTATAATGTATGATAAGTTTGATGTGCCTTGCAATTTTCCTATTGAAATCAAACTTAAGATTGATCTTAATCCTTTATGAAACAGTGCCCAGATTGGAGAATATAAGTTCTAGTAAAAGATAATTCCAAGTTAATTTGTTTACCCTCATTGCACTCAGCATCAGTGCTACAGAAGATAAGTTTTACCACAGGTATTTGTGAAGTCCACCAAAGATGGGCCCAACCTCACAGAAATCAAACTGTCACACAGAAAGTATCAAATTGAAGAAGATAAATGATGTCTGTGTCAAACAAGTATTTGTTCTCTAAAATCAATTTCAGGATTTCTCTCCTTGTCTTAGAAATTTGAAATGGTTTGCAGATAGTTTTGAGGAGGAGGAAGGAGAAGGGTGGAAGATTAGAAGGGGGACTATTAGTTTAGGTAAAAGCAACCTGTTCTTATTATTTGAGTGCATGAAACCTTAAACTATGAGTGGAAAGAGAGTTCCCCCAACCCTCACCCCTTCCCCACAGACTTTGGTTTTCTTTACTCTCACAAGAGGATGATAATGTTATTGTAAAGGATAAAATAACATACCAAAACTACCAAATAGCGAGAGACAATTAAAAAACATAGACACCATGCAGACGTATGACTTTTATGATATCATTGGTGGTAATGACAAGTTCAGGACTTGAATCTCGTCAAGAAGTTTGGTGGAATTAAAAATTTATAGCAAAATTTGGGGAATTGACTATCTGTTAAGTTTAACTAGGTTGATAATATTACCCACATACCACAGAAACATCCTCTGCTATCATTGATTTCATTTGATAAATTAAACCTTCAGCCTTATTACTCTCCATTGATGTAGTTTTACTATTTACTGTGGTACTGATATCAAACACTGTGACCTTTGTTGATCTCTGATATTTTACATCTAAGTATCAGGCTTATGGGTTAATACAATTCAAT
>WURT03062546.1:3065-13781 GCA_009936505.3 Holothuria glaberrima | reverse complement strand
TTCCTTAAACATATATATTTGATTCAAGAAGATGTATTTGTTGCTGCTACTAATGAATATTTGCTAAACATATATTTAAGTTAGGCAAATAAATCTGTCACGTAGCCTGACTGTTACAAACATATATATATATATATATTCGTTTACAATATAAAACTGGTTTAAGCAAATATATTTGTAGCTATTACGAATATATATCCCTTAAACATATAAACTTCAGTAAAGCAAATGTTCCAGTCAATGTTACTAATATATATATTTGATTTTATTAAGCTAATAATTCTGTCACTGTTACAAATATATATATATATATATATATATATATATATGTGTGTGTTAATCATATATTTCGGTTTAGTAATAAATACTGTCACTGGTTTAAGGTATAGTCATACATTTTGTTCAGATATCAAATTTAGGTACGAGTAGTGATAATTTTGAAGAATTGATAAACATATTTTAAGTCATACAAACAAATTTTCTCTACAAATGTAAAAAAAAGAGTTTGTAATATATTCCCTTTTCTCGCGCCATAGGCACCAAACCAAAATATTTTATATGCAAAAATCAACTTGAGAAAAATGCTCAATTACTAGTTGAAAAATTTAATATTTTTAAAAAGGAACTTTTTACGACAATTACGACAATTGTCGTATTTGTATTTCTGTGTTATTTCAAAAACCACTACACCTTGTACCAGAACGTCCTCAATCCTACTGCCAGAGTAGGGTGACTTGGCTCTCTATATAAGCTCTCTCTATACAATAATACATGATATGTAAGCATATACAGTAAATTTTTCAGGGTCATATAAACATCTTTATTTCAAAAGAAAACAAAACTAGGTAATGTGAGTCAGGGGCGGCTCTAAGAATTTTTGTTCGGGGGGGGGTAAAATCAAGTCCGTACGCAGGGAGGTCCAGACGACCCCCCCCCCCCACCAGGCAATATCAATGATCGCTCCGGATAGTACGGCAGGAGTATGGTTATTATTATGTATTACAGAGATACCCAATATAGTTTTCAAAAGCTCTTCAAAAACCTTCTCAGGCAGTCAGTCATGATCTATCTTTAAAAATAATTTCAACCATATCAGGCCATCAGCCAATCGCTTCTCCATAAGGACGGAGAAAAAGGCAGGGGAAACAGGAAAGCGGCTTGATACATTTGTATAAAAAGAGCCCCGCCTTTAAATATTTTGTTGTTTCTTTCATAATTGTGTCACAATAAGTTTCAGCTTTGCCAAGAAGCCATGAAATGTTGGTTTTCTGGATTGTTTTATTTAAGTAACAAAAATTACAAGCATGTTGACACTTGAAAACGAAGAAATGATAACACTTTTTTGGATATCAGAACTGCTCTGAAACATAACTTTTCAAAGGGGAAGGGGAATTCCCCTAACTCAGAATGTCAGGTCATCCCCTATACAAATTGGCGACTAGTCAGACGTCTCACAACAGCTTTGACTGACTGTTTGGTGCGTTCATTGTAAATCAGCTGAAACGGTATACTTTAAAACAGAGGTGTAGAACGTTTTGCTTTTAATGGGATACTTGGCAGTCATAAGAACAAACAAGCAACTAGGAAAAAGCGAGCGAAGCGGGCCGAAAAAATTGTTTTGAAGTCACTTTATTTCTTTAATCATCAGTTGTTCAGTTCTTTAATTTTAAACCCACTCAAGGGAGGGTCTAACACATGCAATCCACCGGAACTGATACGGCGCGAACGAAATAAGTCTCGCTTAGTTTTCCATGAGTTTTGTTTATGTGTAAAGACACCATGCTTTACAACGCATCACATGATTGTGCAACCGGTGAGGTGTAGTACCAGAAGCGGCAAATAAGCCTGTACTGGGGAAATGGTACGGTAGATAAAATTATTACAAACTGAATTCAAGAGTAACTTAAATAACAACCATGAATTGCCTCGCGGGGCAGACCAAATGGTCTCAAGGGCGGGGGGTTCCGAACCCTTGGTTTAAAGCATTCTGGCGACTCGGCTAAACTTTCTGGTAAAACACTTTTGCCCCTCCTAGTCAATAAAAAGCTGACTGGTCGTAACTTCAGAACTTTCAACCAAGTCATGTTTGATCAGACACTAATACAGCTTCGAATTAAAGAAATACTTGCATTTAAACTTAATCCTCACACACGCCTGGCATGTACGGCTTCGAAGAACAAATGAGCAACTTTCGCAATCATCGGTGGTTAAGGCTTCAGTGATTTTACCAAATAAACGTTTCCATTATTCACCTTTTTGGTAACTTAGAAAATTTGGACCTATGAAAAAGAATAAACCAATGTCATGGACCAACTTACAACTAACGTTCCGGCAATGGTCTTGGGAGACATTTTAGCAAAATTAATTTCTTAGCACTCTACGTGCCAACTGACGATGGCTACCCTGTTTAGACAGTGTGACATTTTTATCATTTTTCTTTATTACAAACTGAAATCCTCCATCAGAGAAGCTATATAAATGCGAGCCTGAAAAAATAAAATCATGACAACTCAAATTATATTAATTTACATAACCAGTGGTCGAATGACCCAGTAAGCTGAGGTCGAATCTTGAAATAATGACAAAATACATACTTGAAAATTATGGAGAATTTTACAATAGTAATATACACAACTTAATAAATAATATGTCATATTTGAGGGATAGGGATGATTTCGTCTAAATTTGGAAAAAAAACTTTTCATTTAAACCATCCAGAATAACGCTTTTTTAAAGATTTTGAAGACCATGCTTTGCGAACTTTTTGTGGGACAAAGGGGAGGCAAGTGCCCCCAGTGCCCCTATGGCGAGCAGCTAATGATGTGAGTTGTACAAGAAGGACATAACAAATTATTGTATCATCAACTATTTTAAATTCAGTGAATAAATTTAAACATTTTACATCTCAGGAAGGGACTAGGAAGCTATGCAAATGGGAATTGGGTGAATGAGTGGTATACCTCTAATAAATTTAAGTGATTATTTTCCATTATTCACTAATTCTTCTCTTATGCAACACAGAAGCCAAAGATTGAGCCATTTTTCATTCGAAACTCCGAAATTTTACTTCTTGTATTTATAACACAAGCTGGAAGGAAGTCTATTCCACTAATGAGCCCAATACATCATACAGCTGTTTTATTGATATACGATGTACAACATGTGATTCTAGCTTCCCTTTTGTGCAAAATTGGTCGTAACAAGAAAAGAATAAAAGATTGGATGACTGCAGGTAATATAAACTCAGTCAAGCATAAAAACAAGCTCTAAAGAAAGCTTTTGAAGTCTCCAACGGATGAAAATAAGACACATTTTAGAGAGTACCGTAACAAATTGAACCACATTATAAGCATTGCTAAAATAAATTGCTACCATGAATTGTTCAACGACTGCCACTATATGAAAGGCACATGGCAAAATGTTATCAAAATGTTATCAAAATTATCCGAAACAAAAGGTCAAATGGCAGTTTCCCACAAACTTTCAAAGATGGAAATGGTCTCCTTACGTAGGCCCTGCAAAATGGCTAATGCATTCAAAATCTTTTTTTAATCTTGGACCGTTCCTGGCCGAAAAAAATACACCAGACATTATTCCGTATTTGAAAGTCTCCCTAAAAAAACAAGTCTTGCTTATTTCTCTTTCCGACCTGTGGGGAGGCAATTACTAAACTAGCTTACAAATGTCTTAAACGCAAAACGTCCTCAGGTTGCGACGGTATATGCCCGTCAATAATATGTACTGTGATACCTTTCACTACCTAACCATTGAAACACAACTTTAATCATTCTTTAAGGCAAGAGATTCCTGATGAAATGAAAAAGGCAAAAGTTGTTCCGATTTATAAAAGTAGCGACACGGAGTGCTTTGTAAACTACCGCCCTGTTTCTGTTTTGCCATGTCTTTCTAAAGTTCTAGAAAGATTAATGTTTAATCGAGTACAAAGTTTCCTTACAAAATATACTATTTAATTTAAAGGACAGTATAATTTTCGCTCAGGGCGCTCAACCGAGATAGCCTTAATTAATGCTATCGATATGATTTCTAAAGCCATTGACCTGCACGAAACTTCCTTAGATGTCTTTCTGGATTTATCGAAGGCATTCGATACAATAGACCCCGATATCTTTTTATACAAACTAGCCCATTATGGAATAAGAGGTTCTTCACTTTCTTGGTTTAAGGGCTACTTACATTATCGAAAGCAGGTTGTATAACTTAATAATTGTAAATCTGACTATTTAAATGATTAATGTGGAGTTCCGCGTAGTTCTATTCTTGGTTCTTTTCTATTCATAATTTAAATGATTGACATCAGTTTTGCTTCTAAACATTCTACCCTCATTCTATTTTCCGACGACGCAAACAGATTTTCTCAAATAGCGAGTTATCAACATTACAAAATGCTGTCTTTAATAAGTTATCTCCACTTTTAAAGTGGTTTGCTCCAAATGAGTTATCTTTGAATAAATGTAAAACTAGCTACTTGGTATTTAACTTGTGTAACAGAAACTACACTTTTGACATACACGTTGACGGTCAACGAATCAAGCAGGTCGATCATGTAAAATATCTTGGGTCCATACTGATCAATGATTCAAATCATTTATGAGAAAATCACATTTCACATGTTTGAAATAGGGTATCTAAAGGTGTAGGCCTTTTTTGTCGGTTGAAACATATTTTATCCCAAACAGATTTACCTTAATCGTATTATATCACATTTGTCTCATTGTTGTATTTCTGATCTAGAACCACTATTCGTCATTTAAATAAATTAATTGTTCTTCAAAAGCGAGCCGTTGGTTACATCTGTTCTGCTTTCCCTCGTGATCATACCAAAGACTAATTTAAATCATTTATCCTACTCAAACTAAGCGACATTATAAGGCTAAGTATTTCAACATTTACTACTTGTTTTTTAACGGGGCTCATTGAGTTGATATCGATTATTTTTGTGACGAGTTTGAAGGAAATCATTGCATGACAATGCTTCTAATTACTCTCATTGCTCATGTTTCACTTCCTACAGTTACTGAAAATGTGAGAAATTGCATCGTTTTTGTAGAAGAGGATTGCATATGATTACTACATAATTTTAAAAAGTGTTTGGTCACAAAGTTGTGATAAATGATTTTAATCATTAATTACCCTATCATTGCCATTTCAATTGTGAGTAAGATGCGCAGAATCTCTTAGTTTGATCATTTACCATCAAGATGTGAGTAAATCTCAACAGGTGTGAAAAAAATCATGAATTTTGTAAACCAACTCAAAAAGCCCCTTTAATTAACGCTCTACCATTATCTTTTTACGATTTCTTCGAGAAAAACTGTTTCTTTCACTCATACAACCCTAGAACTACGTGACTCCTTCGACTTGTGTACGGGACAAACCACACTCGATGCAGTTTGCGATATCCGCTGTGAAAGTATGCAACAACTTATCAAGTCAGATTAATCTAACTTTTAAACCTTCAGTAAAGTCTGTCAGAATATCTTACGGTGTTACATGATAAACATATACTAAGTATCCTCTAGTAGCTTCTTAACGTGGAAGAGGGGAGGGGGTTGACGAAATGGGGAGGGGAAGGAGGGTGGGATTGTTATTGTGATCTAGTAAGGCATTAGTGTAATTTGTACCTTTTGTAGTATACTAAACGCAATTCTTTTGGTTTTGTGATTTCCGGGAGTGCGTTCTCGCCTAATTCGTTTTAAGATAAATTTCAAGTTTATTTTTTAATGAAATGGTACACACTGTTGGTCCCTTTCTTGAAGTTGCTTGAAAATTGATCGAATAGCCTTGACGCACAATGTGCATTGGTGTGTTTGTGAAGAGAGAAGGATTTGGTCACGACTCTAACCTTTCTGTGCGTATAACCGAGCATGTTTCCAGGGGTATTGTCCACACTAGCAGCCAACTTACCGAGCGCACAAGTGCACCTCTCAGTACTCTCACCAATACATTTACTTGCAAAATTCAGGGGCTTGTAAGGTCCACATACTGTGGATAAAACTGATCCGGAAGTACTGATTGTTAAAATAACACAAAATCAAGCTGCTACTTCAACAATAGCTGGAGATTTAGACATGTTTGTTGAAAGTATCATTTTCATACGGATAAACTTGCAATTTAATATGAGGCCTGTTTTTTAACTTGACCTGGTGATTTTTTTTGAAAGATTTTATAATTCTTGATTTCCATAGTAGTGTACCCTAACCTCCCCATATATTTGGTGGTATAGGCCGATTTAAGTAACGGACACAAGCCAAACGACGCATCCAACTTGCAGTAGCGCCTGCAAGATTAATCCGAGGGATTGTTTTAACCGATATTTTGCTGGTCGAAAACTGAAAAGTTCTATTCTCTGTTGATTGTGACAGCCAACTCATTTATTTAACGACAAATGAAAAGTAACTTTTAACATGTCACCTCAGTTGACTGTTGGGTTTTAGAATCCTCATTTCTCTAGCTTTCCCTTTCTTTGGCTATAACTTATTAAGTATCATTGAAGTGCTTTCGAGAACGGGAACAAAAGGTCGTCATACTTCCGTATATGTTGACTGATTTGTCTAAGGAATAGAAAAAGCACACACACGCACAATGGGTTGCTATTTGTTGAAGGGCACTTGCGAGAGCTTATTGTTCACTTGAATGTTGAAAGTGAATGTAAAGTCTGTCTGTATTTATGGACTGAGCAGATACCCAGATTTTCATAAACTGAGATCATTTTTCTCTTTATTGTTGGTCACTAAACAACATCGAAACACTTGGGAAGTAATACGATATTTGATGGTATCCACCACATTTAAATTATGGAAGGTATCCAAATACTTTCCGTGGTATTTATACTGATTCTTTGTATATATTCTGGTGAGTTACAACCCCCCAAATTTTATCTTTCTGTTTCTCACTACTATATAAAGAAAGAGCTAGGGAAGACTGCTGCTTTCTTTGCCTAAAATTTTTATAACATCTTTTTGTAACAGCTAAAAGCACCATCGGCCAGGACCCACCAAACGTTACCAATATTAACGGCCTTAAGACGCAGGTCATACGAAAATTCGAAGGCGGAAACGTGACATTAGATTGTAATGTTTCTAACAAAGACCAAGCTATCTGGCGAAGAGATGGGCCATTTAAAATACTGTCTGCTGGTTCAAATCCAACTGACAACGGAAATGTTCGCCTCTCGGCTAGTTATTCCTTAATTCTGGATCATGTTGATCGCAAGGATGAGGGCAATTATACGTGCATTGAGTACGGTAATACAACAAAGGCTCAATATCGACTACTCGTTACAGGTGAGTTGAATCGACTTGTCAGTGGAGATTGTACAATCGTAAAAGTGGCATTTAATATTAAAGCTAAGTAATTCATTAAATGTGTGAAAAATTTACTTCCAAAGACCTTTGAGTACTGTAAGATAAGAAAAAAAAATACCGGAACATGTTCTAAATCTATGTATATCAATTTGCATTTGCTGCTTACGTCATGCTGTACCAAAACATTCATCAGATCCTACGTTTTGTCTGTACCATCCCCCGGCAAATGACTTTAAAACGTTTCCTAACCCTAAGTGCAGACCTACTCCTGAGGGCATCAGTCGAGATGGGAAGGGGGAGGGGTGTTCAGTGATATCCCAAAATAAGAAGGATAAAATAGTATAACCATTTTGTTTAGATTATTTTGATTGGGTAAGGATTTTGCTACTGGTTACCCCTCCTATGGTGATATTACATGGTCTTCAATACTATAAGTACTACCTGAAAGGAAGCACGGCTCGGTAGGCTCCAAAGGGGGAACCATCGGGAGGCTGTAGGATAAAATCTAAATAGAGATACTGGGGTAAGTCTACTAATTTCAAGTGAAAATCTACACGAAACAATTATCAAAGGGAAAAGACGAGAGGGGAGAAGGTAATACTGGGATGGCAGATGAATAGAAAGGACATTTTAGATTCCTAATTTTGTGTAAATGTATTAATAAAAGAATCACCATGCACGTGCATTGGTTGCATGCCAAGAGCACCGAAAAATTCCCATGTGAAAAGGTTTTGTAAGGTGCATATTATTTCTTCTAGTCATGTACATTACGCGAAAAATTAAACTTATAATATTAAATAGCTACATGATCCCGTCTAGATGCCCGAACTCAGGTTGAGGACGTTCCTCAAGTTTTCAAAAAGCAATTTTCCGGGAAACAATTTGGTCCGTTATCTTTATTAGGCAGGGAATTTGAAGAATGGCATTAGCACAAAGAGAGCCAAAACTTTGTACGATGATAAGTGTTGGTAAGCTCTGTCCCCTATATTTTCATATTTCGATCAAAATATGTGGGGGCCGTCTGAACCAAAAGAGCCTGGTAATCGTCTAAGTCTGTAAATTTTTCTTCAAATAACGTAGTCTTTCCAAGGCGTAAACAGCGGCGGATCTAGGCGGGGTGCAACATGCGACACCCCTGTTGGCCCTCATACGTGGAAAAAGTTGAGGTCAAAAAAGAAAATGCTTCAAAATGTGTAAAATATAGCACCATTTTGCACCAGTTCTCTTAAAAAAGCAATTTTTCTATTAAAAAAAGGGGTTCCCCTCCCCGTAGACCCTTCTTCCAGGATAGCAATCCATCAGACCTTGCACCCCCTCTTTAGAAATATTCTGGATACGTCCATGATAAAAAACGTCATCTTTCGCCGCAATGATATGCACCGCAGTTAGCACGCCTATGCGCAAGATGAAAAGATATTATTTTTCGAAACAGTTTAAATGTTGAATAATGTCAAAACGCCTTTCAATTGAAATATTGAACAAACTGAAGAAAATGTGTCGCCTTAAAGGCCTTAAAGGGTAAAGCTCAGAAAAAGGTTGGCTGTTTACAAATAAAGAGACATCCAACATTCGTTCGAAAAGACACATCATCCTACCTCATTTTAAAACTTTTGGTCAAAGATCTATGGACGAGGGGGCACAATGCCTTACGTGCAATATTGTCCCCGACCGACGTATTTTGCTCCACATGCGTCTATATTACCTAAATTATGTACGTCAGAAGAGTGTTACATATACGAACTTGAAACTTGAAACCGTATTTAAACTTTACTTTTTAACTAGTTGACACTATATAACACATTCGTGTTGATGTGTCGTTAAATCTGATCTAACTAACTAACTACATATACGACACTTGCCACGGATATAAATCATTACCCTGTCATGGTTGGGACTGCGGTTAGAAAATTTCTCTTTACATTCGCCCTACATTTGCAGGATTTTTCATTTTAACTTTTCAGTGGCTTGTTTTAAAAGGGGGGGGGTTCTCCTACCTCCGTGGCCAATCTTGAAAAAACATTCAGATGGGGCACGGGATTAAAGGCAGAGGAAAAGAGACAGTTAGGTCTGATGTGAGAGACAAAAGACGCACCCAAACTTTTTATTATCCAAACGATCCATATCGTTTTGTCAGCAACTCATTAATTTTCCCGTACAGCGATGAGTAAGTTAATTTCCCAGTCCCCGCCTGTAAGTTATCAGTTTGCATCGATATCCGGCACGTCACCTATGTACTGTTCATTTTTCTTCCTTGTTTCGTATGGGTTTTGGTAGCCAGTCAAAAAGGTCAGAGTAGGTAGGTTACAGAATAAAACAAAACTAAATTGAAGGCAAAAATTGGTTAAGACGGTGGAGATTGCGATTCCACATATTGTGGCGTGTTTCGGATGCTAAAATATTTCACACAAGGGAGATCTGTGTATGATAGTTCTCTCAGCAATTTATCTCTGCTTATTTGTCCATGACTTTGCTGGCCGCCTGATTTGGCCCTAACAGTAAGTCTGCACCGTCCTGATTCCACGTCCACCTGGCCTGTGAGCGAACAATTTCTTGGAGCAGCGCAAGTTGAGATCTTCAGAGATAGTGCAATAAATTCATTTATAGTAGCAAATTTTTATTTGAACACACTCTGCAGAGTCTAGGTAGGTAGTCGCAAACCTGAGTAGAAAATTTGTGTTTTGAAAAATGGGAGTGCCATTTCAAGAAACTCGATTTTGGGATGCCAGATGTTCTCCGAGTAGATAGTGATGACAGCCTTGTAGGCTACACATGTTAAAGAATATAACTGGCAAAATGTGGTGAAAAATTCGTTTCATTTGGCTTAGAGTGTAGGATTGGGATGCCGAATATTCTCTCATACCGGCTACCCTCGGCATTGTACTAGACAAATTCTAGTCAGTTGTGTTGTAGAGTAGTGTGCCCGCAATCTGTGGCTTTCGGAATACCAAATTTTCTGACTTCAGTCTTAACCTTGGTCGGCCGGAAGTTACCTTTGGTCCCGTACGTACATCCGTCTTCCCATATCTCTAATTATGAATCATCCCTATGACAAATTCCTTAACCCGTCACAGTGTCAGGATAATGATCGGTACATTCGCTATTAGAAATATCTGTCTCAGTTTTGTACTGAATGACTCGGTCGATAAAGTGCAATGAGATAATGTTTTAAAGTACCTACTTCTCTATTGGCTTAAACAATTCACTGCACCTGTTTCAACCCCAATGCAGCCTTAATCCATCCACTGAGCTTTATTCTTGTGTATTTAGTTAGGTTGATGCGCTCGAAACAACCTTTTTCGGGCGGGATTCAGTAACATTTTCGTACGTTCTTGCGTTAGTCAAAATACGAACTGCGTAAGAACTTTTTAGTGGTATTTATGGGAACGACTTA
>WURT03062535.1:0-13782 GCA_009936505.3 Holothuria glaberrima | reverse complement strand
AAGACAACCCTCGACTAGATGTATAACTCCATCCTTTGGAGTAAATCCATCACATTTGTTAGCATTTATTCACGCAATATGCTTTACAGAGTTCATATATTTTTTAAACAACTTCAATCTTTAATTGATTCTCTTGGCCCAATGGATAGAGCGTCAGTCTCGCACGCTGGAGGTGCGCGGTTCCTTTTTTCACTGCAACCCACGGTTACCATTTTCCTTTTTCCCTTCAGCTTTAAATTCGCGAGTGTGAATGCCTTGCATTCTAGTCAGGAGTCTCATTCGTGTTTTGGCTTAGTGCTTACCGTTCAAAGAAGTTCACTCTGACAATTCATGTATGGAACTGTATACAAAATACAAATACAACTAGCTTTGGATAACATCTAGGCCTATGAAAATTTCATATTTGTGGTTTCGGTTGGAATCAGTTCTATTTGAAAATCCAATAACAGCCCATTGTCTGGGCCAATTCCGATTCTGGGTCGATTCTTGCCCAGCCTTGGCAATACCCATGCAAATTAGATTGAAGTTTACATCCTTTCGCATCACTTGATTACAATTTGGATTACTTTAGTTCATATTGATTTTAGACACAGGTGTTAATCTCGAATTCACTGCAATTGAAATAATATTTCTACAATATGAGATACCGACGCATTAAAAAATCCCCATAGCGTGTTTGGTCTGCCGTTGTGCGTGATGCTCCGCATAAGAAATGGAGTAAGGGAAAACAAGCCAGTGAGCCACAACTGGAAAAAAGGCCGTGGCCGGCTCGACTTGAACCATTTGGTTGGAAACTGGGCCGCTAAACCTCATTTAACTAACTAGCCCATAGCGTGTAAGTGTGATAAATAAATGCGGTCCGTAAATACAATTCACAATTTCAAGCAGTGCCATAAAAATGGTAACGTATTCATAGTCTAGATGTTGGAAGATATTTAGTTTTGCTGTTTATTTTTCCGGACTCGTTCCTGTCACCGAAAAATTAATTTATGTTTATCACTTATACCTCAGGCAAAAATAGAGGACGTAGTTCAACATGCAACAGTGAAAACCATGAAGAGGTAACGAATTTTAGTCTAATTTGCATTTAACTTTTGAAGCCAGAGTAAGACAATAAGGATGTAGCACCAGGCTCCTTGAAAAATAGGCCCACCAAACTATTGAAAATATATGGCCTAGCATTAAGGTTTTAAACGGGAGGCTGGCGGGCCATTTGGGGCCATTTACGCCCCGCCACGTCTCTTATAATGCGGCCCACGGAAGATTCGAGAAGCCAGACTATTTCTGAGTACAATTTCCTGCCTGCAATGTGGGGCATTTGGATTTACGTTTTCTCCCATAGACAAGCTTGGGATTCACAAATGGTGGAATCAAAAAATCCAGCTGCAAGATTATGCATAAAGTAGAATTTCCTCCATTCTATAGCGCATTGGGATGCCACTTTTTTTCTCCCGCACTGGTGACACACATATGGGAGGGGCATTGCACCAGTGACAAATGTGTATGTTTAGAGTGCAATTTCTTACAATCGAGAGCGCTTGGAATGCTAAATTGTCTCACCATACTGGTGATGCATGAGTGAGGAATTACGGTGGAAAATTTAAGTAGTAGAGTGCGTTTTCCTGCTATTTATAGTATAGAATGTCAAATTTTCTCACCTCAGTTGGTGGGCCGCGGTGGGTTGTAATCCTCGTCATAGCTTACGGCCCAATTAAGAAACCACCACCCAGATTGAGAATCCCTAGAATCTACACGGTCTACTCCGCGGGCACTTTCGCGGCTCTTAGGGTTTCGCCCTCAAGAATGAGCCTTTTCCCTTTACTCTTGATTCCCTTCTGCTGGCTCCTACAACAGTGATAAATCGCAAACTAGGAGAATTGCGGCCAGCGACCTTAAAGACCCGGGCTTAGCCTGTCTCGTAGTTGATTGTCTGTGACAAAGTTTTTTTTACTTTCTAACATAGGCTTAGAGCCTGCAGCACCTCCCCTATCCACGGAACAAAATCATTCCGTGAAGTTTCTGGCTATATGCTGAAAAACTTTGGAGCGGTGTTACGCTGCAAAAACTGTAATTGTCTTGTTTGAAGAGAATCAAAGAAAGATGCAACGGAAATTTAAAGTTTGTTTTTTTTTCAAAGAAGTTTAGCCTTAACTTATATTTAAGCTATTATTTTACAAAAATAAGTAATCAGTTTTCACTTTTATAGTCAAATAGTAGCCCTAATGCAAGTGACTTCACCAACATGTGTGGAACAAGAAATTCTTTTTAACTAAAAAATAGCCTACGTAAAAATAAAAAAAACCTTGTTTCATGTCTATTCCTTTCCCACACCATTAAATTATTATTTTTATTTGGAGGGAGGTGTGAAAGGATCGGTTCATCTCTCCGATGATAATAAGTGATAATTCTTCTTCCTCAGAGTGTTGAGATGCTGCCCTCACAACCATTTGGCCTTCCAAATATTACAGGTAACATTGTATGGTTTGAAACAGTGAATTAATTTAAAACTTATCCCTAAAAATATGACGTTTTTGCTTAGAATGTAATAAACTTGACACGTTGTTATACTACTATCTTTGTGGCTTGTAAAAAATATGTGACGTTTACTTCATCACACTGGTTATGTTGTATTCTTGAAACAGTGAGGTTTCAAAATCACATGGTATACTGCTGGCATTAAAGACAGACACTCGTCAACCCAAGAAATTTTGGTTAGGTAAGCAAAGTTCTCAATTGATGACTGCTCCTTGATTGACACTACATTTAGAACATTTAAAAGATGCAGAGTAGGTTTAAGTAGCATGCAAAAAGAGTGTTCTGTTTACACTTTAAGACCTTTTATGCTCACTAGGATATGACCTTAAGCAGTGAACTAGGTTTTTTCTGCACTAGAAGGAGCAAAACAGTCTTTAGAGGGGCTGGTATTAACGTAGTTAAGAAAATTGAAACTATAGGCTACATGATGTTAGCAGGGTGTCATTGATGGTGGAAAAGTCTTTGTACTAATATCAAATGCTTAATAAACTTTTGTTCTCATTTTGAATGAATTAAAACAGAAATTAAAGACCGATTCCTAAAGGAAGTTAAGGAAAAATACAAAGAGTTATACAATGCAGTTCAACCTATGCCGTACGTTAAAGACAAAATGTACTGCGTAGACAAAGTTTTTGTAGAGGGCGGTATCGAGTTTCTAAAATCAATAGAGGACGCAGGACAGCGCGAATTGTGGGAGAGGTTGGAAACATATGAAGACATTTTTCGCGCTTCATGTGTAAAGTCTCCAAGGCGTATTTTGGAAGGTGAACCAGGATATGGCAAGTCTACTGTTACTCTTCAGATTGCATATGATTGGTGCAATTCGAAACCGAACTCGGTTTTGAAAGATGTCGAACTTTTGATTCTACTTCGATTACGTCAATTAGGGGGCGTACCTTCGATTTACAGTGCTATCAAACGATTCATATTACCTCAGGATACAAAGCTTACTGAAAAAGACATAGAAACTATCCTACGCAGTGATTTCTCAGTTGCAGTGATTCTTGATGGATTTGACGAGTACCCGGACAGAGATAGTACAACTATTACGGACGTCATGACTATCATAGCCAGGCAAAAGTTCCAGGATGCTGAGGTTATAACTACGACAAGATCGTCAGTTTTACCAAAAAACTACCCTTCATTTACTAAGCGGATCAGATTAACTGGATTTGATGCGAAGGCCCGCAGGTATTACATCTGTAAAGCAGTAGTTAGGGACGATGATGAAGGTGTTGAAACACTGGAAGGGTACCTAGAAGAGAACCCGATATTAAGTGATCTCTGTCAGGTGCCACTTCTCTTCGTCATTTTTGCCCATATGGCGAAGGAAAGTGAAGAATTCAGGAAATTAAATTCTGTCACGAGTTTTTTCCGTTACATGATATCTGGTTTCCATAGTCACATGAAAAACAAGATGAAAGACGAGAACGTGAGTAAATATGAGCTATTTGAAACCGACCATTGTAACCTTGATAAGGCAGCCTTTGAGGCTTTGAGAGGAAGTAGTCAAAAAATTGTTTGGCCAAAAGACCAATTACGTCAAGTAATTGGTGAAGAATTTTATGATCAGTACATACGTATTGGCATATTAGTTGAGGAAGAGGGTTTTGATATTAATAATGATCCCGCTACTCCTATCACCGAACATGCACGATACAAGACCGAAGTACGGTTTTATCATAAACTCTTCTGTGAATGGTATGCTGCTCATCACATATCAGACCATCTTCAACATAATTCAAATGTTGATTTGAGGGCGTTCCTTCAACATTTAGATCCTTTTGATGTTCAATACATGTATCGTTTTTCATGTGGACTAGAGCCTGACGCTGGAGAGAAAATCATTAGTTACTTGAAGAACATCGAAGGTGGGGATAAATTTGCCATTCTCTGCATCCTTGAACAAACCGGGAATATAGATCACATTAAAGAAACTATTCGTCAGTTGTGTGGTGAAGGTGTTGTAATCAGTGGTTATGACAGTCTGTTACTTCAACGGTCATCTGTGCAGCTACTGGACATAGCATCAAGAAATGATGTAAGTAACTTACTTCCTATCATATGTCAATATTCGGAATATCATACACTGAACTACTGAAAACTCCGTTCATAAAGCCTCTACTGCTTTGTGTACACAATTTTGACCAACATTACTAAGGGTCACCTGCAGGCATGTTTACTGGTGAAGATGGCAAATTTGCACTCCAAACATGGTGTATCAGACTGGCGTTGAACTGAAATGCTGGTCGAATATTTGACTAAGTTCGATTGAAAATGAATCAATCCCGGTCATATCTGAACAGAACATAGTCAAATAATTAATAAAATTCCAAGCGGATAACCGGTTGAATAGATTTGGTTCAGATCTGTCATGAACTTAATGTGAGTTATGTCTAAACGGTTAAGGGGAAGCTAAAAGAAATCTTTGATTCTTGACTGTGGCTTGGGAGTAAAGTATATCTACTGATTTCTCTACATTAACTACTTAATTCAAGTTCCATTACGTTACGATATTCATAGCGTTACACGTTTTTAACAGAACGTGTATGATAATTTAGTAACCCAGGTAGGAAAAATGCAAAGAACATCCGTGTGGCCTTCTTACAAACACGGAAAAGCTTGACAAAACTCTGAATTATTTTTCAATATAGACGAGATTACGGTGGGGGGGGGGGCACTCCTCCCCCACTTTTTTCAGGATTTGAAAAAATAATGCAAATAAAATAAATCATACAACGAAAAAAGCGAAACCAAAGAAATTAAGGAAGAATTTTAATATTTTTGATAAATTTTACAAATATGAAATCAAGGAAATTTCTTTTATTATACCATGAAAATGACTGAACAATTCTTACCCGCGCTCTTCGCTCCTACTTGCAATGAATACTTACACCGGTACAGTGGAAAAAGCTCACTATAGTTGGAGAGTTAAGGGTCATTATCTTAGGAATCTATTGTATGGTGCTTAGTAAAATTTTAACAGCTCTGTGATTTGAAGCCTCGGAAAAAGGGTTATTAACAATACTTATGTACGCCATTATACGCACCACGATCGCATACAAATTCAAGAACCATTAAAGTGCAGAAGGGATCGTAAATCTCAATAACTTTTCGGTGTCTTTCAATTAAGCCCAGTATAAATAAGTCTCATTAGTGCTAGATATTAAGTTGTAGCAAGATAGCTTAAGTAAATTACTAGTCCAAAACCCTTGGAACGTCTCCTGCTGTTCACTTTCCCTTATTACAACCACCATCCCTAACAAAAATTGTAGGGGCTTCAAATCGAATACATTTTTTAAACGATGCTGGCAGTCGTTTTACAAAAAAAACCCTGATTTAAGGGCGGGTCACACGGCAGCGATTTTCCAGGGAGGTGATATTAGATGGAGATCTATCGAAAACTTTTTCTTTGAACCCTAATAGTCGCCGACAATCATCTCTTTTGTGTGTTGTTCTTGATTATTCGATAGGCTTAAGAGACGTTAAGAACTAAGTACAAGTGGGACATCAGATTGAACGACCGTTACTATTTTAAATTTGCAATCATCTTACGAAAAATAAATGATTTAATTTCAAATTACATCTGACGGAAGCAAGATTTTTTCTAGAATTGGTCTAGAATGGCCGAAACAATTATAAACTTTAAGAAAGTTCTCTGAGAGGACCCTCAGTCCCGATTTTCGGCTTTGCGTCATCTGTGCTTACGGTTAAAGTCTTCACCGGTTACACCTCACAAAGGTGCAGCCTGAAATAACAATTGCTTCCCTGGCATTTTTACTGCCCACCCGCATGGCCTGTCTATGTACAACTACCCAAAAAACATTTTATTGAATTTGGAAAGTAGTAGGCCAACATGCCTATATCCTTCAAATTCGAAACCGCCTTAAATGAAGGTGCACCTGTCCCAGACCATCGACAAAAATGGTCCCACCCGTTACAGGTGCTTTCGACATCGTTATCTGATTCCAGCGTATCACCCCCCCCCCCCATTTTTGCAGGACGGACCTTTCCCTTATCAAAAACATACACACAGGATGTTCTTCGGTTAGGTGACTCAACCGTTTTAGCTCATTGAAAAATCTGAGCTTCTGGAGAAAATTTCCGGTTTGAACCGAAAATCAGCCCAAACAATGGATTTCCCCAACTCCAGGTGGGGAGGCCTACAGTCCCTGCATATATGGTTATAATAAGAAGCCTTTTCCTCGTTCCTCATTTATTAAATTAACGAATATCTTCTCTAATTCATTTTATATTACCGACGTTGAATTAATTTTCCATCATTTTGTCAACACCCTACAGCTTTTCTCAATTCCTTTTTTGAATGAAAATATAACTGCATATTAACCTTGTCTATGCCCAACCTTATAAACTGTGTTACTACACGTAATAATAATCTGCCTTATACCAACACACCATAGAATTATACATGGTAAATGTTACTCAATAATTATTGTTCTACACGTTGGCAAAACTTACTTGATTATATAAAGAACAAACGGTTATTACGGTCATTTCAAAAATTTTTGGAAACTTATTGATTACTTAGTTGCTACAGTTTCTAAAGAGTCAATTGTTCTTACCTTCTCCCAATCTGTTTCTCATCTGTGTGTAAATACCGACTTTTTTGTTATTTTGTTTTCAAATTACTTTCAGTTGTTTCATTTTTCATGGTCACTAGCCTTTATAACAATTAAATGTTTCTACTAGTGTCCAGTGTATATTCTATTATGTAAATACTATGTTAATGTATATCGATGTCTGTATCCAACAACCGATTATATGAGAAAAAGATCTGAATCTACAATATTTCAAACTAAGTATATCCTGAAACATTCAATTAACACCAAAATATCTGTTTTAAGTTCATTACTTTAAAATGGGGCCTTCCCTTCCCTCACAGATTCCCATAGAGTGGGTTAGACTATCCAACTGTCTTGGATCAGTGGACTTCTCTGCAGCAGCTATCAGGACCAAATCGGGCCTGGCCCTCACTTCAAGGATTCCGGTTAAGCAGCTAATGGTTCATCTGTCCGACAGAGCTTTGACCGAAGATGAAGCCATTGATATTTTACAAATTGCTTCAATGTGGCCGTCATTACGACAGCTAGTGTAAGAAACTGATGAAGAATTTATCGGTGTAACACTGACAAGTATAAGTTCTGTTAATATTGGTTTAGACTTGATTAGTAACAATTAAAACTGAAAAAAAAATACTTGAAATGTCTAAACTAAAATTATATAGTATTATCCAGGGAATACTGTCAAATGCTTTCTAGAAGTGTTGTAGGTAAAATTATATTCAGAGCTTTAGTTAAAGCAGGTACTACGCAAAATGTTTAAAGTGGTTTGGTTATAGACTATGATTAGTTTACTCTTAACGTGATGATAATCAACATTGCTCGTAGAGTTAATTGCAAGTATACTAGGCTAAGTGACGCAAGTTAAATTTTTATGGTAGTTAATTTTGTTCTTGAGAAGAAGAATGTAAGATTTTATGAAGTTAACATTGGTAAAGAGAAATAACATAAGTGAAGAAAGGGAAGAAGGTTTTTCCAAATTTAAAGGGTTTGTTTGTTGTGAATTCCAATACTGTCACTTTATTTACTGAAAAAAAAATCATAGAGTAAATAATTATGTTTTGTATAGAGTATCATTGTATCTTCCTCCTTATTTTAATTAGCAAAAGCAATTATCATCTTTCTTTTTCTGCACAACACAAAAATAATATGAAAAAAGGAGAAAACCGAATTTGAAGGTAGTAAATGTAGGGCAGTACATCAGTTTTAAATTCCTATTAGAAACCTTTATTAGACATCTTCATTAAAACATATAGATCAATGTCCTTGATCAAAATCACTTGACCTCTTTTTAAAAAATGAAACGTAAACCATAAAAAGTTATTTTAGGATCATCTCGTGACAATTGCTACTGTTCTTGTACTTTGTGCAAGCATGTACATGAGAACGTTTGGTTTGCTATGACTTAATTTCACTTTAATTTCAGTTCATAACAACGGCTTTCGTTAAGTTACTAATTTAATCCTTTAATTCTTTTATTATGTCAAGCCCAGGGCGCAGGCCTGGTTATTTATTACCATTTTATACATCTTATAATATGGAGACAATTTTATGAAATGATGACTTTCTTTTATTGCCACCGGGCAAAATATGACTATACAAAGCACGTAATATATCAACCGTAAGGGTCTGTGCTGAGAGGAAAAATAGCGTTGCAGTGGTACAGAAAATTTTCATCTTTAAACAATGATTTATGAATACCGAACCGTGGTAGTTAAATTCAATTAAGATAAAAAACAAGGTTGCTTTACTTTTAGGTATTGAGATTTTCTCATAAAAAATCCAGTTATTGGTTGCTCAAGACTTATTTTCAGGCCCAAACTCTCAAAATTTCTCAAAATTTTAAATAGTGTTACATCTGTAACTCTTGTAATACGGTGTGTATTGGGGTATATAAAGCTATTATTTGGGCTTCTTTGTGAGACTGAATGGTTTGATAATGGTTATATAGCTACAGTAACTTTATTCGTGTGCCATGTTGGTGCATTGTAAACGTAGTATTTCCCTTTAAATAAAGAAAATGTAAACTAAAGTGCCTAATATTCTGCGTTTAATTCTTGTCCAAGTTAGCACGAGAACTTATTCCGTTCTAATGTGTTGATTTTAAATGAAAAAGAAAAAACTGCTCTCGTTTAATCTTGGGGATTGTTAGACTATGTTTGCATAACATGTTGCAAGTTTACTGTTCATAAAATGTTCTATATCGAAGCGCTTGTCATGATTTACTCGGAAGGAAATAACTTAGTAGAGTGACTAGATTTGTCAATTATTCGTGCGAAAAATTTCATTTAACTGCCCACGACTTAACCACAAAAAATACGTTTCTGAACCAAAAGCAAAGCATTTTTCTCACTCTCTAAAATAGAGTGAGATTAAAATTGAGCAGCCTGTTTTATCCTCATTCTCCAGTCTTTATATTTCAAAGCATCAACTGGACCTCTGAATTCCAAACCAGAACTACTTTTTTCAGGAAATTGTAAAGTAAAATAAGGTGACAGTCTGAGTAGCGTTCACTGATCAGATTATATTAGCGGGATGATAATTTAAAACGTCACATCGCCTTAAACACTACAATTATTTCGTAGTATACATGTACAAGTTCAACCTTTCAAGGTATGTTTCATTTTTAATTCCATTTAAATCGTTCTAGTGTATGCGTCTTTCCTGATCGTTGTTTAAATACCAGTTCAAAGAATTTCGCAGCATCTAAATTAATAGGCCTGACCCAACTTCCTCCACCCCGTATGGCAAAACACTTTGCTGTCTTCAAGATTACAATATTTTATTAAAGTTAATCATATTATCGATATTCTCTTTCATCATCTCTTTAGGTTTGCTAACTGTGTACCTCCTCGGTCATTCAATGTTGATCCTACCCTATCAACTCTCAAATCAAGGAATGTTAAAGGTAATTATAGTATAAACATCGTGCTTCCTATGACAAGGATAATTGGACTATTTGGAAATTACTTTTTTCTAGACTTGTACATTACCACACAGGTCACACAGAATGTTGGCATTCTTGACAGCTTGACCATTCATTCAAAACTTGGTAAGGGACTTCTCCCATTATCTTTGTCGCACGACTGACATTCCTGACAGAATTCTAAACCATACTTGCTAACAGTAACATAGGTATACGAGGCGCGACAAGTACCACTTGGTAAATATCTTTCAAAAAGTAGATTGCAAAGATATTACATTTTGCATTTTTAAGGAGTTATAACACACGGAATTCAATTAAAATCACTTTAAACTCGTGTATTAATACAAAAGAGTGAATGAATGGATTATGTAAACACAAATGCATGGGAGTAGACGGCATTACACCCAAACAAGTATTTAAGGAAAACTAGATGGCAGAAAAATGCTTATTATCATGAACCCCGTCCGTCGTCATGGTTACATTTCTAATCTCGAAGAGTCCATTCGAGATATCATAATTAATGCAATATTTTTGTATTTCCATCGGTGCAGGAAGCCGTTATCAGATATGGGGGAAGGGGGCTGGATATTTTCGATTGCCTTCGAATCCAGGGGGAAGGAGAAACATATTGGGGAAAATTGGAAGTTCAAGGGGACTAAAATGCAATTTCATATTGCATTTTGTGCTTTCTCTAGAGTACGTTTATCAAAAATAAGTTGAGAATTTTTGCAATTTGACACATTTTACAAAGTAGACAAAAAGGGGTGCTTGTCCATGAAAATTGGGTAGATCAAAGAAGCATACTTTACAGTCAACATTTTTGCCGTTAAAGTTTAAACCCCCTCCTTCCCTCCCTTCCTCCGTCCGTTTGTAAGTAATGGGTGTTCTTAAAGATACCTCTGAACTTCACAACGACGACGTTTCTTTATTTTATTGTAACGTTTCTTTGAAAGCTTGAAACCTAGGAAGATTGTCCTTAGCAAAAAGTATTTAAACTTTACATAGTAGGCAATTTCATGGGCATTAATAAACAACAGGTGATCCATTGTGTGAACTGTAGAAATGTGTTTTATCTTGTTAACAATCTGCATGGTCAAAGCGGGAATACTTATGTACCCAGAAGGGGAGGGGTTGTTATGGACTCTCGCGGTATCTTTTATCTGCTTAAGAAAAGTACAGAAGCGCTACTTTGGTGAGATTACTTTCAATTGGATATTAATAACCCTCTTTCAGCAAAAATATGATGAATAATCGAAATGGAAAAATAACTTTTATTGTATCATTTTGCACCTTAGCTCTTAACGAAATCAACAGTCTTCAGACAGGGGAAGGGACGCGTTTTCCTCAATGGATATTCATCCCCTACAGTCAAAAAAGTCTTGTTATATTTAGGCTCATGACGGTTTGGTCCATCTATTGCAAATGAATGAAACAACCGATACTTAATGGATAAAAATCGTAAAAATTGGTTCAAACTCATCGTTCCGGTAGAAGGGATCTTATCCCTGCCCGTTCTTGGAACATTGTCCTACTGTATTTAGCGTTAGCTAGAGCAGCACGAATGTGTTATACAGTGTCACCTAGAATGGAGGAATAAAAATCAACTAGGAAAGGTAAAGATGGAGTAAAATTCTACTAAAATGTCTAGGCAGATGCAAGGACGGGAGTCATGTCAAAAAAATTCTATAGAGGTTACTTTCCTTGTTAAAAACAGATCTGTGTATGAACGTAGATCTTATAGCCTAACGAGTCAGAACGGGACTTGATGTCACTACGGTTGTATTCTAGGTCACATTATTTACATCAATCACAAAAAGTCTACTTAAATTTATACAAGTTTTCGTTTTCGAACTTCGAGCTCGAGGTTCCCCCTATGACCATCTCGAAAACGAATTTCACAACAACTATAAAGCAACCGTCTCCTTTGATTGGAAGAATTGCATTAAAGCCGTTTCTTACTTCAGTATAGTGTTATAAGGCTATGGAAATTTGACACTGTTCAACTCTGAGCTTTGTAGTACACGGTTGGTGAAGAAGAGCAGGGCTGGGTCGAGAGGGGGTGCGTGATACGGCCCCTATTTTCGGTAAAGCAATAATTTTCGTTACCAGAATTTCACATCTCCAAGCCCAGGAAAATGATCAGAAGAAATCTTATCAGAATACATATAAACAAGTTTAATCAAACGTTGGCAACTACAATCACTTTGCATCTGGCATTTTTTTCTGAATCAGTTTCCATCATGAAATACTCCCCATTGTCATATTTCTAGATCCAGCCCTGGTGTTGCGTGAGCTATTCAAAGTATGGAACCATACTCAAATTTGTAGTGCGTTTTTAAATCCAGACAGCAAATCATTTATATCCTATGAATGGTGCAAAGCTATGCTCACAGTGATAAATACTAAAGAAACTGTAATTCCTGGTATCATATTACGAGTAGATGTCCCGAATTTTTGTTCAGCAGACTCCGATCACGTTCCAAAATAAGTTGACACTTAAGACATTGTGTACTGTATTGCACATCCAGCATAATTATATAGCTACACTGTTAAAATGTCCGAAGATATGGTATAATTTCATACAAAGACATTATAGAAAGTGCTGCCAGTTTTTGGTTTTTATATATCTTTTTTTTTTGTTATGTTATTTTACCGAAACTTCTCACGGTGTTTGTTTACATGCAATCACTTACCACAGGCAAATCAAAACGTTTTTGATAAAAAAATTCGAATATTAACTAATTTTAACTATCCGCTTCTTGAGATGTTGCATAACTTCACACAGGTAATCATGCGTGTGTTCTCATAATCTGATATTTCTTCCCTTTGTTTTACAGTTCAGTGGAAGTGGGCTAATGATGTACCATGGTACAACCTTAACTTACAGTTAGGCCGATGGGAGGTAGTATGCTTCATATCTTCCATGTTGTTGACGTAGCTTTTACAGTGTATTATATAGTTCTTAGTAGGGTAACTGAACTCATTCATGTGAACCAGCAACTCATACTTATGTGGCAGGCTGGGTAGGCTTTTCCTAAGCAACTGAATTATGTGGATACATGTATTAACCTGTACCTATACAGGAAACAATCTTCCATCTTCTTTAATTCCCCTGCCCTCATAAACATTGAACAGTTCGGATTTTTTCTCGTCAATTTTCAATTGACGTTCTTTTCGACGAATCCATAAAGGAGCCTATGCATGCGTTTGAACATTCAGCACCCTTATATCAAGCCTAGGGCCTGACGCGGTATTGTAAAGAAAGGTGTCTGGAAAACTGTCGGGGGCGACCTATACTAAAATGCATTTAATTTAATGAGGATAATGGCAATTTTATTTCATAAAAGGCGAAAATTCCAAGGCCCCCCTCCTTGGCTACAGGCTTCTCTATAATAAGCAAAAAGGTTTGAATTTTCGTTACATAGTAATGAATGTGAGATAACGACGTTGTCGAATGTGCTGCTGTCCCACTTATCCTACATATTTTCTTTAAGAATTGTAAAACAGCTGTCAATGTTATAAAAACTAAGTCCCTTATCATAACGCAATGTTTTCAAGTCTCCAACAGCAACGCAAATAACTCGTTTACTACATTTAAAGAGAAAATTGAGTCCCAATTACATGTAGCTGGCAAATAAGGACCTGTAACACCGAGATAAACTATTGTGTCTCTAGACAGAAACCGGTATACCACCTGATACAAATAAACTTAACATTGTATGCTACTCTTTACCGTATATA
>WURT03062524.1:0-13782 GCA_009936505.3 Holothuria glaberrima | reverse complement strand
GTCTAGTGAACCTTTGATCTAGCAAACCTTCGATCTAGTGAACCCTGCTGATTGGTTTTGGGTTCATCTTGGAAGGATGAAGAGTTCAAGCATGTTATAGTTCACTGACCTCTCTTTCTACTTTCCAGTGCTCTACCATCTTTCATTGTGTTGTTCATTCACTGCACTTGATGTGCTAACAGGAAGCCTTGGGTGGGGGGGGGGGGGAGGGAGGAGCATCTAAGATGTTTTTAGAGTCATGGGAAAGTTTGCAACTGGAAAACTTTTGAGAAGTAGTGATGAAAGGTGTAATATGCAAAAACATGTTAAAAGGTGACATTGGTGAAACAATTGAATTTCAAAATTTTTAAGAATGGTCCACTAATTTCAAAGTTTCCATGTTTACCCATTATACCAAACAACTTACCTACACTCTCAGTTACAACTGGTTCAAATTCCTGAGATGCAGTCTCGGTATTATCACCATCTGTAAGTTTCTTCAAAGGATAAAATGGCAAAGTGTCATTAAGTCATACCCAGTCTAGATTTTAGATATGTTATTATCAACTTTGAAAATTTAACCCAAATCTGCAACAAGCATAAGTTTTTTTTAAGATTTTTTTGAAAGATAGTACTGATCCACATACAGTGATTGTACACTAAACTTAATTCCAAGTCAACCATCTCCAATGCATTTCATTTTGATCACACATTTGAATGATTATGATGTAAGTTGGGCAAGGGAAAATGGCCTTCAGGTGGCAGAAACTTACTGTACCTGGGCACCACAGCAATGACAGGGAGTTAATTAAGCAGCTGCTTTAGTACAAGTACAAACACAAACATTAACATTAGAATTCTATTCAGTTGCAATTAGCCTGTGCTGTGTGCTAGAGGAATTCCTATCATATGCAATCACTCAAAAAAAAAAAAAACTGTAAATCTGCATGACAAAGTTGTCATAAAATGAAGCTGTTATGATTCCCTTTTAAGGGGCTTACTATGTTGGTTCACAAAATTCATGCCTTTTGTCACACCTATTGAGATTTACTTTAATACATCTAGATAGCAGGCTAAATGGTCAAACTAAGAGATTCTGCATCTCTGACACACAACTGAAATGGCCATGATAGGGTAATTAATGATTAAAATCATTTGTTACAAATTTGTGACCAGACACCTTTTTACCATTAGGTATTAATCATATGCAAACCCCTGTCCACAAAAATTACAATTTCTCAAATTTTCGGTAACTATAGGAAGTGATACCTATGAGTAATGAGGCTAATTAGAAACATTGTCATGCAATGATTTCCTTCAAATGCAGCACAAAATAATCAATTTCAACTCAATAAGCCCAAAATAAGATTCTGCTGATAGAACCTATCAGTCACATATGCAGACTGAACCAAGTGAACAGGCCAATATGACAGAACCCAGGTCTGTCACAGTTAAAACAAGACAGATGGGATGTGCATAACTTCAAGGAAGGAAGTATCCATGGTAACCTTATTTGAAAACAAGCTCAATCTTACATATCTCATACTTTCTTACAAGTACCTTTCATATTATGTCAAAACATAAAATGACATATTTTAAGTAAACTATAGGGTTATTCTGCATACATGTAGCAATGTAGTTAACATTATACTTCATTAACAACACTTCATGAAAAACAGCCATTCATAAAACAGGATACCAGGTAAAACTGGGATGGCCTCCTTTGCCCTTTAAATACAAGCACTGTTCCTGACTCTCTAACACTAAAATGGCACTTACTTCAGTTTCCTCCATCTTATCTTTGGGGGTTTTTTGAGCTTTTCTTGTCTTGTCTCCAAGACTTCTCTGTGTTAATACAGTTATATCAAATGCTTGAGTTTCTGGAAACAGATTTTCTGAACTTTCTTTTGCCATTGGATCTATCTCACCGAGGACCTCCTCAGCAGAAGGTTGATCTTCATCAATTACAAATGGTTGTGTAGCCATGAGTACGGCCTCATCTTGGTTCTCCTCATGTATGGTAACATTTTCATCCCCACTCTGACTTTTCTCTCCATTAACAGAAGACTTTTTGGTATTCATACCATTCATATCTACATTATTTGCACACTTGTCCATCCTGGGGTTTTCCCTATTTTGGGATTCAGTTTGCTCTGACGTACCGTCACCTGACAATTTTACAGCAGGTGACACTTGTCCTTCCCCTTCAATACCATCAGCAAGTTCCATTTGTTTGTTGGAATTTTCCAACGAAGCATCTGATATTTTTTCAACTGATGGCTGTAAGCTCTCTAATGAGGATGACCCAGGGGGCCACTGGAGTGCCTCCATACTCTGGTAAGGTTTTTGAGAGGATGAGTCACATAATCTGACAGATGAAGAGGATGATGTCTCTTCTGTGAAAGAGGTCAATCAATGTATTTAGTGAAACAAATCACTTGATCTCCAACACCAGGGGAGAGGGACTATGTCCACCCCAACCTTTTCAAATAGGCATTGTTGACTAATGTTAATCCTGCCTCTCTTCTCCCCACCCCTTTCTCACTTTCCCCAGATACCAATGTAAAAGCTGAAGCCCATGGGAAGTAAAGTTTAGGGGGAATGCTATGATACATTGCATGAAGATCACTTCTCCATATCTTTGGTCTCTTAATGGGTTTCATTCAGTAAGCATCCAGGAACCCCCCCCCCCCCAAAGTCCAATTTCTATGCAGTCAGATTATATCAATTTTCAGAGAAGAAAACTGTCAACACATTTGTACCAGCACAGAGCTTAGAACACCTTCCAAGAAACCTTTGTCACTGGAGTTTTCATTACATTTATTTGTGATATTATGGTGACAACATACAAAAGTTTCATAGGTTGGGGAACTTTTTCTCCTTTTGTGTAAATCCCATCTCAATAGATTGTTACATTGAAAAGTTATGACATTTTATAGAAAATATTATTTCACAGCAGTGCACTGCATTATGGGAAATCTGTGATGTCAAACAGGCAGACTAATTAGACATCTTTTGCATTTCCTTATAGTCTTGACACATGTAAATGGAATATGTAGACACTTTTAGAGTTGTAACCTCTATTCTCACAAAATTTTAAGCTCGATCAAAAATGAAGTTTATTCAATGTTTCACTGGTGTAAAGTTTAAAGGAGAAATTAAATACTTAAGTTTTAAAGAACAACAAAAGATTTTGGAATCAAAATGCCATCATTACACAACATTTTGCAAGGCATAATGTGAAAACCTCAGGCTGCAGCTACCTCAGCCAAGCTGCAGCAACTGCAACCATGCTTTGTTCCTACACACATTACAATACCAAGATCAATTTAAACTGGCCATTGTAATAGGCATGGAAACCAAACATGACTGCAGCTGCTGCAGCTTAACTATTTTGACATGGTGCCTAACCTTGAAGCAAGTGAAAGTCTGTCCTTGACAAAAACAACCTATCTTTAAACAGGTATACTTTGAGTTGTGAACCAGCTATAGGTGTGAGGTTAAAGGGCATGTGATGAAAAATTATTTTCTTTCATTTGAGATCCTTTGAAATTTTTCATTAGAATATTCCTTTAATGAAAGTATTAAAATGAGGTCATATTTCACAATTCTTTAAGAATGTTTATTCCAAAATTTGACAAACTATCCAAAAGGACACTGCACACACCTGATTTAAAAATTTTTTTACTCAAAATTACCTCCTCTATGATGTGAAGTTTCCTCTTGGTCCCATGGCACATCCAAATCCAGAGTAGTAAGTCCTTCTGGGAGGCCCTGTGTGCCACAATTGCAAACATGAAAAATAAAGCAATTACATATCCCACAGATACTACCTGAAGATGCCTTCAAAATAGTTTTGTCACATGACTTCATTCAAATGTGAAATGAACTCATGCATATGGCTAATACTATCATACTTTTTAAATTTTATGTTTAGGAAATACTTTTTATAATAATTCTAT
The DNA here is from genome assembly GCA_009936505.3 of Holothuria glaberrima. NCBI lineage: Eukaryota > Metazoa > Echinodermata > Holothuroidea > Aspidochirotida > Holothuriidae > Holothuria > Holothuria glaberrima. The sequence continues at coordinate 9,841 of WURT03062524.1, read as the reverse complement.
GGCCATTCACAACAACACAAAGATGGGTGAAAGCTGAAAACCACACTGACAAGCCTTATACGTCTGCAAGATACTGGGAATGTAGACAACAGTGGCGGATCCAGGTGGGGTGGGGGCGCAGCAGATACGCGCCTCCCCTATAGGCCGTCATGCATGAAAAAAAAGTTGAGGCAAAAAGAGAAAATGCTTTAAAATATGTCAAATATAGTACCATTTTGCATCTCAACCCTCTTCCAAAAGCAAAACTTTTTCAAATGGGAGGGGACACACCCTCTCCTTAGATCGGTCTCCTTCAAGAGAGCGATCAAACCTCTCACTCCCTCTATTGAAAATTCCTGGATATGCCCTGGACAATAGTGGGGTGATTTTTATGTAGATCAAGAAGAATCAATTGCATTGCTGTTACCATGGTAATATAGCTCCCAGAATCTTGTTTAACTTCAACTCTGACCAAAAATCTTTTACCAACCAGTCATGACATTCCTTTGCAAACAAAATGCCTTTTTCCATACTTGACACCAAAGATAGTACCTGCTTGGCTTTCTTCGGGATGCATGTATAAAACAGTTTTGGTATACTCTCAAGAAGTTCATTTAAGGAATGTGAGGATGATTCTTCATGTTTCTCGGGACTACCATCAGAAGCAGACAGTTGAAGATGTAAGCATTTCTCATGCTGAGAGCATCTCAGTTTATCCAGTAATGGTAGTGGTATTTCAAATGTGGCTTCAGTTTCGTGCTGGTAAACTTTTGTGCAGAGGTCTCTTTTAGTATGAGCTCTTCTTTCAGGGGTCTATCACAAAATAAGACACTGATATGAGATATTAAAAACAGACGAAGAGGAGAAAAATTATATTAATTACAAGATGGATAAAATTTGCTTATTTGAATGCAAGGGTGGGGTGTCATATTGATCAAGTGAGCCACATGGAGACCTTGCACCTAATTTGCAGGAAATGATATCTGGTTATGTGCCTAGTAAGTACCATGAAGCTTATACAGTACATTTTCCAGCCTTGAGGAAGCTTTATTACATCACTCACTAACTACAAATATGGTAGATGCGTACCCTGCTTTATGAGTTACAAATCCAGTCCAGGTGGCTTCAATCCAACAATTTTATGTCAAATTTGGAAATCTTTTCAGTTTAGGAGGACATTTGAGATGGAAAAACTTTAAAATTGTAGATTACTCTTGGATGACCCGTACTACAATTAGGTTGGGACTGAATTCCAAACCTTCCCAATTTCCAAGCTTCATGCTTTAAATGACATAACTTATATCCACTCAGCCATACCTACAGTAGCCCTTGTTGATACAACTTTATACTATTAATTTTATTATTTACAATAATAATTCACCTCTACAATATTACTATGTTAACCAGTTAACTGTAGAATTAAAATATTGTAACTTTCATCCCACTGCAGAATTAATTTTGGCAAAAATGTCTTTTCTGCAGATTTCAACTTTACACTGGAAAAATAATACTGTAAATTTATATTAACCACAAAAATGTGTCATCTCTTTTTTCTTCTTTTTCCGAAGCAAATACAAGCAAATAACAGTGTCTGTAACTTATTTTTGGCATCTAATTCACTTGCCCTGCTCAAATACCCTTCCTCCTCATTATCTGAGTCACTATCTGACTCGATATTCCAATCGAATAAACACTGCAAAGATTCTTCGATGACACCTTAATGTTTCTGTATTCGCTACACAATGACTCCTTTGATGTAGATGCAGCTAATGTAACAGCGAAATTGGAAAGAAAATACACTCCTGTGGTCCTACGTACACTTGCCGCAGAGCCTGTGAGAGACTGTAAACAGTGCAGCACACGTCCAAGAACACTTTTGGATTCAACAAGCTTGATCAACATCTCAAAATGAAGATGGATTTTTGTGTCTTATGCATTAGTGAACAGGAAATAGGACCAGAACATTCCCTGTGCACAGCGAATTCTTCGAGGGTGTATTGTTGATTAGCTGGGCGTTATGTGACGTAGTTTGATGCATGTATTATTACGATATGGATATATCCATCATACCCAGTACGGTGAAGTTAGGACACGATGGACATCCGTCATACGCAGTTAACTGGTAAATGGTGTGATACTATGTTGTACAGGAGATAACACATGCTACACAGTGATCTGCCACTGCTGGTTGATGCCAGTCAGGCCTGACCAGAATGCAGATATGCCGACCACCACTAAGCTAAGAATGGAAGTGCTACTTCCGACCAGGACTGATTTCAAGTAGCAAAGTAAAAAATATAGTTTCTTTTCAGGATGTGAATCTTTTTCCAGTCCTGAATGTTTCCAATCTCCAATTAAATTTACCCAAGACCCTTAATGTTTTGATGCAGGGCACAGAAGTGTTCACCATGATAACTGGAAATGTACAAGTATACGTCTGATGAATTTTCTTGTCTTTGTTTGGAAGAAAATTTGTCATCTTTGTAATGGTATCTCCCCAACCTGTTTGGCGTGTAGGACACCCTGCAACACGGCTTATAACTCTTGTTACCGACCTAGGAAAAGAGCTGCCAGGATTCTGCAAACCTGGGCAGAACCGATGATGTATGCATACAATATAAAGTGACATTTACCACAACAAACATCTTGAAGGAAACTATTAGTGACATCAAGTGACCACAAAGAAACCTGCTAGAAATTACATATCACAAGCTCTTGTTCCTCTGGCCTCCAATCTAACATTTTGGCTCAAATTTTGAAATGTTTAAATTTATAAGATCAATTCTACTGGTACAACTGTAGAGTTTTCCATGGAAAAAAAATACACCTTTCTTTCTGAACTAGCTGGGAAAAAATTCCTTCTCGGTAAAATTCTTTGCTTTAAAAATTCCTTCTCTGTAAAATTCTTTGCTTTAAAAGATTACTGCTTTTCAGTAATCTTTATCCATTCAGCCACTGTGCCAGAGCCTTGCAGCCTTTAAATATAGCTCTCACACAGGTCATTGCATCTACTAGTTGTTACGCAAGTCAAACCTAGCCTTGCTACCTTTCAGTATAGCCCTCGCACAGCTGGGATCATTCCATCTAATTGACCTTACACATATGACTTCCACAGAACAGAAAGTGCACCCCCTGTTGGAGGCAAGCAGGTATCATTGCAACTTACAACAAATGCAGATGGCTGATTTGTGAACCAGTAAGATAAGCGCAAAAGTCTACTACGAGTGCATGCAAAATCTATGTCATGCTTGCAGTGTGCTTCATTGCTTACCCTCCAGATGATGTCATCAGGTCTACAATCCGATTAATTGTGCCAGACAAACCTAGCCTTGCAACCTTAAAGCACAGCTTCACATGGATCATTGCATCTTATACTGATCTCTAAACCCGTCTTGAATCAGATCTCAACATTTAAACTTTGAAGATGGATATTTCTTTAGAAGTACTTCCCAGCAATGCTGTATGTTGACATGATATGGGAATTACTTGAATGAGGTCCTAATTATATTAAAAGCAAAAATGGAATAAAAATTAAAAAATTCCCCCTACCCAAAAACAAAACAAATTCTGAAACTACAGACTTACCTTCTTTCTACTTGCAGATGTACTACCACCTGTTTCAGTGTTATTGATAACACTTGCCCTTCCTTTTGAACTGTCCCCTTTACGTTCTTTGTTCCTACTTCTATCACCACAATCCGTTTGCTCACAATCTTTGTCTTCTCCATTTTGATCCACTTTTTGCCCTTCCATCTTCTCTGCTTCTTCCATAAATTGGATCATCTGTGACAGGGTTACCTCGGCAGCCGATCCACTACCCGAATCATCAGATACAAAGGCTAGCCGGTCATTTCTCCATTGACTGAGAGAGGAAATGGAAAAGTACCGAGATATAACTACTTCTCTATTCCATAAGACTCAAAAAGGCTATGGAATCCTCTTCAATATAGACATGAAAAAGGATTAGGCCAAACCAATTCAAAAGAAATAGAAATATGTGAGATACATATGCAGTCAGCTAAAGCATTCATGAAACCTTTTAACCTCACCCTCCCTTGTCACCCCACCCAAAAAAGGTGTTAGAGTGAGCACAATGTCCCTCTCTCCAAAAATCTTCAAATTTCAAATTTTATTAATCTTACCAGAAAAGATTTTCAGAAAACTAATGACAGACTAAAGATCAAGTTAACAGACAGTTTTGTTAAGATGCTACCCTCAAACTTGCAAAAAAAAATTTAGCACAATCTTTCATAGCTAAAAAGTATGATTTTTGTGCAAAATCTGACATTAGACTTAGAAATTAGAATCTCCTCCTGAATCTCCGCCAGGAGTTGCCACTGGGAAATACGAGTCCTGTAACATGCTTGAGCAAAATTTGCTTGTAACCTGTATTGAAACTATCCTAGGCACTTTCCCTGTGTGCAATTCCTGCTTGTTTTGAGCAAGCCTTAATTAGATAAAATGAAATGAGTTGCCTCCAAATATGAGCAAAAACCTTCCAAACCTTTCTTGGACAAGATATAGGCTCCTCTGACATCATTTTACAGTGTAAATACTGCATCTTGTAGATGATGACAATGTATAAGTGATTATGCATTGACGTCAGGCAATTTTATTTTAGAGGATATACGATAAAACTTGCAAGATAAGGCACATGATTTTGGTACATATACTGTGTGCATGTGTGACTTAGTCTTCACACTCACAAAAATTAGCTGCCTGCATTTGTTGGTTTAATTGCAATGATATGCCCTAACCTCTGCTGAGGGCACATTTCTGCTCTGTGACATCATTTGCATCTACTGGTAACCAGAAGGCCAAAAAGCTTAGCTATTCCTTGCCTCTTTGATAAAATTTTAGTGCTGTAGCTTCAGATTGGCAGTTTCAGTACTGGGCATTAATCAAAAAGATTGCCATCATGTGAACACTGTCACACTACATCAGGTTCTTGCTTTAAACTTTAGGGGCTACATGCCATAAATAAGATCCAAACATGTTTCATACTTGACAAATCAGATGAACAATGTTTACAGAGTCTTACCTCGGGAGACCTAAAATGACCTTTGACCTCCACCGGTTCTGACAGGGTTTTCTACTAAATGTGAGGTACCTGACCTACATGCCATGTGTGAGATTCACCCAAGTATCCCTTCTTACCTGATCGTGTTTACACAGTTTTCACGATTTGACCTCTGCTTACTCCAAAAGACCTTTGACCCCAACCAAAAACAATACAGTTCATCTTCTCTACAAGACAAATCCACATACTAGGTATGAGATCCCTCAAAGTTACCCATCTTGAGACATCATGTCTACGAGTACTTTCAAAGGCTTACACTGTTTGACCTCTGGTGAGCCCATACAACCTTTTGACCTTCACCAAACTCACTAGAGATCTTTTACTTTATACAGGGCTCTCAGATGCCCAGTATGAGATTCATCGAAGATTCCCTTCTTGAAACATTGTGTTTACAACAAGGTCTTCACACTCTGACCTCTGCTGACCTCAAATGACCTTTAAACTCCACCAAAAATTGTAGGGAGAATCTACAAAATATGACCCATCCACATGCTAAGTAATGTCTGAGATCCCTAAAAGTTACCCTTCCTTTATTGTGTATAAAAGCAAAGCATCACATACACACCCACATGAAATCACCATTGCAGAGATTCCTTTTGCCTTCAGCAAGGAATCAAAAATGACATTGAAAAGCTTCTAAGTTACTCAATGTATTACCTCCAAAGTTCTTTCAGCTTTTTGGCAATACGGTAGTGTTTATGGGCCATCCTAGTGTCTTTGAAACCAGCACTTAGCTTTGTGAAGCTTTTCAAGGTAAAGGAGTAGACCACAACTGTAAAAATGCTGTCACCCTGAAAATATAAAGGAAACATTGTTTATGTTGTTTGCTTTTAAGAATTTGGGTGAGGGTCTGGAACTTCAAAGCTCCTGGCAAATTTGTTGAGGAACATTTGCCTATACAAGCTGAACAAGTTTTCCAAGATTTTTTTTTTGTAGCGTACACAAGTTATAAAATGTAAGGAACATTCACTAAAATACCACACAAAGAAAACTTATGTGAAGCAGACTTTGAAATATACACTCTTTGCCTCTGTTCCCTTCTTTGTATAAACTATTCAGTCCCAGCATTGGGCCGATTCCAAGCAGTAAATATGTTTACAATGTAGCTAGATAAGAAACCATAAAATAATCCATGCTACTTTTTAAACGGCATAATTTCAAAACCTCAGGCTGCAGCTGCCTCAGCCAAGCTGCAGTAGCTGCAGCCATGCTTTGTTCCTACACACATTACAATACCAAGATCACTTTAGACCTGCCATTGTAATGGATGTAAAGGATGTTTGCCAATGAAAAGTTGATTCCCTTGGATTTCAAAAACCTGAAATACCACAAGGTTTGCAAACTCCATGGCAAAAATGCTACGGGAAATCTACATGTAGCATGACAGATATTCAAGGCCTGATAAAGGTCTTAAAACCAGCGCAGTAAAATTGAGTTGGGGGGGGGGGGAAGGACATTGACATCAACTTTAATTTATTCCTAACAATTTCTTGAGGGCCACAGGGCAAATGTCAAAGTTGCCCGGCCGACTGATGTATATTGCTCCTGCACCCACACTGACTGCACTTGCAATAGCAACATCCGTGAAGTTTTGCAAGAATTCTTTGTCCAACTGCGTAAAAACTGTATGCTATTAACTATTCATATATACGAAAACAACAAACACAAATCATAAACATTCGACCAAAAATTGACTATAGCAAGTCTGATAACCATGCAGTTCTCCCCAACGAACACAGTCAATGGAGTTTGAGTGTGTGGTTTCCCTCGCTTAAAACACACCCAATGAAGAAGTCCCATTGACTTACTATGTGAAAGTGAGAAGGCCCCAGAACAAAGTTACAGTTCAAGCTTCAAAGGGCAGTATGAATATCCATATACGGAAGCAAATTTCTGTCATTGTTTGCAAGTGTTAGAGTATGCATGTGGAGAGTCTTACATATTCAACACCTCCTGTGAAGGTAAATGTCAAAGGTACATCAGGACATTTGGCGATTGGTGCCATTGATGCCATTGGCTGTGGAAATTTAGATACTATTAAGTCTGAAAGTCCCTAAAGGCAACACTGATAGGAAAGGGTCTCTGAAGAGTACTGTGAAAAACCATGTAACAAAAATACACCGATGTATTACCTATAGAAACCACAATTTCTCACTCTTATAACCACAATTTCTTACTTTTCCGATGATAGATTTTAGAAAGGATAGAAATAATGATAATTCCATTGAGGATAAAAATATTAATTCCTACTCACTTCATTAGAGGTCAATGTTGGAACAATACGATAACGTCTAAGGGCCACTAAAGCGTTCTTGAGATCAGAATTGAATTCACAACCTGATGTAGACTCTTCTTTTCTGTAAAGGCAAAGAATGTATTGTTAAAATAAAAAGATACACAATTACAATGAAGAAGATTCCATTTGAATGAAGAGACATTACTCCATCAATGGTGATGGGATTTTGAAAAACTCAGGACTTAAAGGGCAATTCTTGTCATCCCAGAAAATTTCAATTCTCCCACCTAAGTTACTTGTAGCTCCTCCCATTTGGGTATGAAGCTCCTCCTTGTGTTGACACATGCGTATTTTATTTCTTATGGCCATATCCTAGTGAGCATATAAGGCTATAGTGCAAGCACTCTCTCTGTATTCTGTGGAATGTGAACTATTCTACATCTTTTGAATTTTCAAACTGTGATGTAGCCCAAAGAGCAGTCACCATTTGAGAGTTTTGATATCATCACACCAAAAGTGTACTTTGGGGTGATGACTCGTTGTCTTTAAACAGAATTGAAACTTTTAGACATTATCACTTACAATTCAAACTCCTGAATGGCTTCCTCTGTGAAGTTACATGTCAGCCTCATTTCATTGTCATGGACCAAAGCTGTACCACCAAAGCCAAGTTCATCTTCAGGAGTTATTCTCTAAACAAAATAATAAAGTTGTATAAACTTACAAGTTGTGATTATCATTATTGTCATGATGATAATCTGTTTTTGCATAATTTTCACAAGGGTACAAGAGGTGTATAGGTAAGACAGAGGTGTCTAAAATTTATGAGCACTTTTTCAAAATACAATAAAGGAGGACTATTTTTGCTAAAAATCTTTTAAGCATGATTTTTCAAAGTATGCTCGGAGATGGATGATGATAAGAGAAAAAAGAAAAGCAAGACTTAAAGAGTGTTAATGATCACTCAACATTCAACAGCTGTAATTTATCAAGATCATATTTATTGACACCACCATAATAAGTTGATACCTATGAGATAACTTCTTTCTTCTCCTTACACTATCATTTACTGTTTTGTAAGTTTTCTCCATTACAAAATGCCTTTAATTTCACATTAAGAACAAATGTGGTTACCCCAATTTGAAATAACACACCCAAATATGCTTCATCATAAATGGTTTGTTTCGATTATGTGCCTCTCTTTTTGACATTTTTTCTTGGAGGGAGGAGAAGACTGTACGAAGTAATAAATAAAATACTTAAAAAATAAATAAAAAAATAAAAAGAAGTAAATAAAAAACTTCTACTTTTTAACTGTGGCATGCAGTATTAGTGTTGGGAAAGTGAAATGTCTTAAAAAATTCTTGAAAGAAAAAAATGACCATCAGAACTGGCAAAATTCATTACAGAGGAATTAAATCACATTTTTTACATGTTTCCATGGGCACCCTGAACTGAATTTCCCTCATCCCAGACTGCTAATTTTAATTTCTTACCCATCAACCAGATAGGTTCAACTAATACATCTAAGTATGGTTACAGTGACAAATTACAGTAATAGACCCTTTTTCAGATAGCAATTACAAAGGATTGTGGGATAGAATTTCCTTGTGTATCCCTTTAGGCCACATTAAAATGCCATTGACAAAACCGATGCATACCCAAATTCTATCCCACAATCCTTTGCAATTGCTGTTTGGAAAAAGGCCTATGCTTTAAAAAGTCCTCTGAAAACACACAAAGAAAGGTATAGTCCTACAATGAACAATATGCATTGGACCAGGGATGTCCATTGAAATCAAGAGCATCCAGATCTTACCGTTGCATTAATCACTTGGACGACGACAACATCTGTGATATCCCGGTAACAGTTATCCCATGCAAAGTTACCGAGCTTGTGTATGATCCAGGGTTTCATACAGGATTTCCAGGAAAAGTAGAAATTACTCATGGTGGTGGTTTTATTTACTGTGTATCAGAATAAATGATGATCAATTTTCATGTCAGCTGAAAAGAAATCAAAACTGCAGTGTGTGGCCGAAACCAGTGAAAATTTTGTTTCCATTGCTTTGATATTTCTTCAAAAGATATGGATATAAAATGAAAAATAGAACCTGCATTCAACTGTTGTTGTGATCACTATGAATGGTTCCATAAAAGCTACTGCTGCGTAAGTGTTACACTCTTCAGTCTAAAGATGGAAAATAAATAGGACAATGAAATCATAGGAAAGGAATTCACTTGACAAGCTGGCCTTGTTTTTAAGAAAATTGGTTGTCTATGGGTAAAACTTTCTGCCTTGTTGTTAAGTTGGAAAGAAAATTTAGCTGTCTGAAAGTAATTGTTAAGTTGCAGGTGCCACCTGTTTTCTTTTGGTATGAAATCTGGCTGTGCATTGGACAACTAACCTGTTAGTTTTGGTCCCTGAGAAATTTAGTTTTTCAAGGGTAACTTAATGACTATTAAAACTGAGCCCTGGCACACAATGCCAGGGATGCAGGTTATGCATTAGCTTGGCAGGCAAACCTGCTATGCTATTTGTTTAT
>WURT03062513.1:0-13782 GCA_009936505.3 Holothuria glaberrima | reverse complement strand
ATGTCCTTCTTGTACAACTCACATTACCTGCTTTTGTTTCCTTTTGAAATTAAAATGTTTATATAACCTTGAAAAGTGTACTGTTTTCCTGTTTAGCATGTTGTATGGAGAGGGCTTGTATAGTCAAGTCACCCCATAACAGTAAGACCATGGTCACATTTTGGGACAAGGTGCAATGGCTTTTGAAAAAAAAAGCAAAGAAAAACAAAGAAATTAATTTGAGTAGTACAAGAAAGACATCACAAATTATTGCCCAATCTACCATTTTACATTGAGTGAATAAGCTTCAACATTTTATCTCAGCTCAGGAATGTCCAGAGAAGATGGAAGTTAGACCATTTGAATTTATTTTTCAAGCTTTGTGACATATATTTTTGAAATTTTTGACTTTAGGTAAACTTTAATGTTAATTCCAAGTGGCGGCAGGAGAAGGATGAGTGGGGTGTATCCCTTGTCAAAATCTGGTGGCTTGAGAAAAAATATCAGCAGAAATCTTCAGTTGGCTATCCTACGGAAGAGAGAAAATTCTGCCTCCATCCATCCAAGTTTACTTATTTGGGTTTCAAAAGGTTCACGTCGCTGGGATAAACCCCAAAATGTTCGATAGGCTTTGTCTTTTCTTTATCAGTTCCATTACTTATAGTAAAATACAGTACAAACCTTTTCCACCTTTTCAAGTAACTTAAAGGGAAAATACAGTCAGCCCAGAGTTAGTATGTCCCGTCACTCTAGTTCATGAACGGCTTATTTTGATCATGTGACAATATTCTGTTTGTGAATTGTGAAATTCAAGGAGAATTTCTCCTTGCTTTACCTATTATTTTTAATATTTATGTTCAGAACGTCTTCAGATGTGCTTTTAATGCAATAAGGGAAGATTTGCAACAGCTTGCTGATTTTTCAAAGAAAATTTTGGGGCGACTGCCCATTTTCTATAATAGGTAGAATACATAGATTAATTTGAATGTTGAGGAATTTTATCTCATTTCGATAAACCTAATTAATGTTCTCTTGTGTCTGTTGTGCGGTTCGATGAGTGACTCAAGGAGGGAAGCACAATGAAATTTGAACCCAGATAGTGCCCCATCGCCCGGACAATTGACCTATATAAGCTTTAAATAAGTACAGATTCTTTTTAGTGTAGGCTTATCCAAACACACGCTTTGCAATTTCACTGTTTAATTTCCGGAAAAAAATAAAACTTTAAATCAGCGCGGAACCATGTTCCCCTATAGTAAACAGACATTGTATGCGATATATGCCCCGCAATTGCATTGAGTAGAAGATAGAATTTTTCAACCCCCCTCGACGGCATCTGCCTTGTCGGGGCTTCGGGACGTTGCCCCCACCCAGTCGGGGGAATCTGTCCCCTGTCTGTCAAATCCTGACGCCACCCCTGCCCCCTTTCGCCCCTGACGAGTGACAACTCAGTTAGTTACATGAGGTTTTACGGCCCAGTTTGTAACCAATTGGTTTAAGTCGAGCCGGCCAAGGCCTTTTTCCAGTCGTGGCTCACTGGCTTGTTTTCCCTACTCCATTGCTTATGCTGAGCATCAAGCACAATGGCAGTACGTTCCATTTTTAGAGTCAATAACCAGATACAAAAGCACGCTGTGGCATTCTGATGGTATCCGCAGCACATGATGTATACATACTCAAGAGAATCGAGTCGGAAATCTTTCCTTTAACTTTTATTTAAGTTTAAAGTGGAAGATGTAAGTATCAAAGATACAGAGACAATCTATTCATGATTCTACCACCTCTAGCCATCCGTTATTGAGAATCCTGCATTCTGATTGGTTCCACAACTCACGGTCAGTAAACGTAAAGACTGATAAAAAAATGAAGTTTTTCACACATTTTCGGTGGTAGAATAGGAATAAACCACATTTGTCGGACTATTATTGTCTCATAAACCGTCTCGACTCCAAATTTTGCAAATAACGAACTCGGCTTCGCCTCGTCCGTCATTTGCCAAATTTGGAGTCTCGACGGTTTATTCACCAATAATAGTCCACCACATGCGATTTATTCCTTAATTCAGTCGCATGGGAGTTTGGGTCAGAGAGAGGCAAGAATAGTATTTAAGGGAGCTTTGTAGTCAGTAGATATATTTTATTTTTTTGACGGCACTGTACCGGTGTTTCTCATTTTTTTTTTCAAATTTTCTATGGGTGGAAAACTTTTGTCCATTCTTTCCGGAAACATATTTACGTAATTTTACAATGTCTTGTTCTAAATAGTTTTCTTTCCAGTACTAAAACTGAAGGCAAAAATAGTTCGTTTAATTTTCATGTAACTGTTGGGGGTAGATACGCTATTCTAAACAAAAAGTCGTTGCGGGTTAATGGCTCACTTTGTGAGAGTAACGATTAAAGGCTCACTCCTATAATGACTGACAGCCTTCCGAGATTGATGATGCAGAGGGCTTGGAACAGGAGGGTGGATGGATTTTCCTGAAGTCTTACGGGGGTAAATCATTTTACCCAAATTGTCCTACAGGAAGAAAGAATGGAAGAAATAATACCCAGAAAAAGGAAACAGGAAAGTGTAGGAATATAAGCTGAATGTTAGCAAGGAGAGGACGCCCCCAATGGCGCCGGTCCCGTATTGTCGGAAATGACACTTTCCGTGCCTTAAAAATTACATACAAACAATTTTAATAATAGAATCTCCTAAATTTACACAGTTTTATATTTTCCGTTTACATGGGCAGGTGGAGGGTAGGCACTTCCCATACCTCCCTTGAGTACGGTGTAACCATTATCACATACTGTTCGAAATGGCAAAGACGAAAGGTGTGGGGTCCGTCTATTAGGCAGTGACCTTGGGAACAATTTTGAAAGTAAATACTGACAGGCATGATTTTAGCTTATGGAAGTAAATAATTCAAAATGCATCTCATCTGACCTCTGATCTAATCGAACGGCCACCATAGGTTAGGTGGCAGCACATAGAAAAAGTTGAACTAGAAGGGAACATTGGAAAAAGATTTACCACTCGTTGAAGTGCTCAAGGTACTATACATACATCGTTCGCAATCCATACATTCCAAAGAGAATATTTTGGCCCCTGAGGTACCACAACCAAGCTGCTAATTCCGTGCTCACGATTAAATGCTTGGTATGTATTATTACCCTGTTACAATCTCGTATGCTGAGCACCTGCAATCAAATGGACAACATTGACAAGCTCCACTTTTTAAGTCTTTAAAATGACTCGACTGGCATTTGAACCCATGGTCGTCCGGTAGAGAGACGGATGCTCTAACCACTAGGCAAAACAGTTTGGTGTCTTAGCATTTCTTAACTTTTCACCACCTTATCGCATGCAACTGAAATATACAAATCATATAAAGTGTCATACAGAGGAGAAGACCCGCAGGTCATTGCAGCATCTATGTTCGTGGAGACCATTTGATATTGCATCACTATTCAACCATAGCTCGTACCAGAGGAAAATAGGGAGCCGATGTGCCACCATCATCGAATTTTCTAGTTTCTTTTAAAGCAATAGTTGGTACGGTAACGTCTGACCCTCTCATTCCCCGAGAAACAGTCGCCTCGATGGTACACCTTTTGTTGGCCTGGTTTTCTTGTATAAGGCATAGCATGTTGGCTGCGGAGCAAGTTATCTCTTTTTTAATTTTAATTTGCTCATCACCAATACAGATTCCGCTTGACGAAATAAATAGAGTTATTATAATTGCTTACATTATTTCTAAACGTATTTTGCCTTGTTCCAAAAAGCGTTCGATTTTTTACCACTAACTGGTTGTTTCTAGCAGGGATGTCACCATGAGGGACAAGAGGTATGTCCCCCCTCTTTGGCGTAGAAGGTTGTCCAGTTTCTTTGCGTGACCTGAAAGGGATAAGCAAGTTAACTCACCTCAATCTCTAACTTGATTTTGCAAAATACCTCCCCCCCCCCCATACACACATTTTTGAGTTATCCGTAGTAAAAATAACAGATTTTGATAGTCTTCAATACAAAACCCCAAACTTTTAGGGCTTCGCGAGCCCCAAATAGTTTCTCCGCCCTTTCAGCAGTTTTTCGGCTTGGCCTTCGGTCAGATCGCATTGCACCCTGTTGAAAAATTTCTGATGTCACCCTTGAGTCATGGGGCAGAATTTACACTTAAGGAAAACAAAAAAGGTTGCATCAGTTTGCTTCTTACCTCCTCTAAAATGAGAACGTTTCTTTCATAAAAGATATACATCAATCCAGACCATGCTTGTAAGGATACGTTTGTTTGTTTTTTTCTTTTGAACAATTGGGAGTGATAACTTTCAATTAATGGAAATAAGGAAAGTTCAGATGCACTGACAAGGTCTTGGATGTGCAACGTGGGAGCTATTGGGCGAAAATTTCCTACTTACAACTACCTTACGTGCAAACCGATGATAGCACTTCGACTAAATACCGTCACAATTTAGCCCTCTCAACATTTCCCTACAAAATTGTGACCTTTCTTCAACCAAATTTTCCGGACCTGTCATGACCTTATATGCTGTCAATGATCCCATCCCGGCCCCACTTGAGGATAACTTTCTGCCCCTATGTTAATTTTACACTTATGAAAAGAAAACAAAAATCATTTCTTATTTGTCCTCTCTCCCTTCCCCTTACCACTCATTGTTTTACGAGCTCTTTTGTGTAGATTTCGTGTACGTTTACAGTAAAGAGCTCCAAGTGCTCTTAGTGTCATTTTGAAGTCATCTGAAAGCTCCTTGTAAACGGTAAAACTGAATGTGATACTACAAGACTTCCTGATGATTTCTGACCGGGCTATAGCTATGTATATGCATGTAAATATACTATAGCTTTTCTGTAAGATGTGCCGAAAACTTCAAGAAGTGCATTGTCAAATTTATACCTTGAAACAGTTTTCTTGGATCATCTGAAACTCAGATGGTGGGGAACCTTTTTCCTCTGATAGCCGTTTTGGTAGCTGTATCCACTCGAGGGCCGTAGACAGCCGCTGGGCGCAAAAGTCTTTCTTCACGCAAAGAGGTCCTAAACAGGTCCGGTGGGGTTCATGGGGAAACCAGGCAAGGAACTAGAGCAAAGCCCCCGGGGATCTGGGGTTTATAATAACTTGTAGGCAATAGAATCTTGATCTATTGTCGTTGAATAACATTAAATGTCCGAGGCTGCACAGATCAAAAGTATGACATGTCATTTGTCTTTTTTTTAACGTATATATTAATAATGAATGAACATGTATGAAACGTGCGCGGGAAGCGCGTTAAAAAACTGCGTATTTTGAAACCAGCTTTTATCTATTTGTTTTACTGTGCATTGCAAAATTATCCACTTTTGAACGTTTACTTCGCTATTCGGAGGTTCAGTACTACCGGGCCATTCCCGAATCTACCTGTGGGAATAAGTAAGAAGTGCGCACTGAGTTTCGCACTGTACGAGACCTATACGCTACCTTTGATAGTGCAATTCTCTTCAATGCTTTCTATCCTTAATTCCACGCACGCAAAGCTTCCGTTTTCAGGTTACCAAACGAAGGCTACAATTGTAGCCTTCGTTTGGTAACCTGAAAACGGAAGCTTTGCGTGCGTGGAATTAAGGATAGAAAGCATTGAAGAGAATTGCACTATCAAAGGTAGCGTATAGGTCTCGTACAGTGCGAAACTCAGTGCGCACTTCTTACTTATTCCCACAGGTAGATTCGGGAATGGCCCGGTAGTACTGAACCTCCGAATAGCGAAGTAAACGTTCAAAAGTGGATAATTTTGCAATGCACAGTAAAACAAATAGATAAAAGCTGGTTTCAAAATACGCAGTTTTTTAACGCGCTTCCCGCGCACGTTTCATACATGTTCATTCATTATTAATATATACGTTAAAAAAAAGACAAATGACATGTCATACTTTTGATCTGTGCAGCCTCGGACATTTAATGTTATTCAACGACAATAGATCAAGATTCTATTGCCTACAAGTTATTATAAACCCCAGATCCCCGGGGGCTTTGCTCTAGTTCCTTGCCTGGTTTCCCCATGAACCCCACCGGACCTGTTTAGGACCTCTTTGCGTGAAGAAAGACTTTTGCGCCCAGCGGCTGTCTACGGCCCTCGAGTGGATACAGCTACCAAAACGGCTATCAGAGGAAAAAGGTTCCCCACCATCTGAGTTTCAGATGATCCAAGAAAACTGTTTCAAGGTATAAATTTGACAATGCACTTCTTGAAGTTTTCGGCACATCTTACAGAAAAGCTATAGTATATTTACATGCATATACATAGCTATAGCCCGGTCAGAAATCATCAGGAAGTCTTGTAGTATCACATTCAGTTTTACCGTTTACAAGGAGCTTTCAGATGACTTCAAAATGACACTAAGAGCACTTGGAGCTCTTTACTGTAAACGTACACGAAATCTACACAAAAGAGCTCGTAAAACAATGAGTGGTAAGGGGAAGGGAGAGAGGACAAATAAGAAATGATTTTTGTTTTCTTTTCATAAGTGTAAAATTAACATAGGGGCAGAAAGTTATCCTCAAGTGGGGCCGGGATGGGATCATTGACAGCATATAAGGTCATGACAGGTCCGGAAAATTTGGTTGAAGAAAGGTCACAATTTTGTAGGGAAATGTTGAGAGGGCTAAATTGTGACGGTATTTAGTCGAAGTGCTATCATCGGTTTGCACGTAAGGTAGTTGTAAGTAGGAAATTTTCGCCCAATAGCTCCCACGTTGCACATCCAAGACCTTGTCAGTGCATCTGAACTTTCCTTATTTCCATTAATTGAAAGTTATCACTCCCAATTGTTCAAAAGAAAAAAACAAACAAACGTATCCTTACAAGCATGGTCTGGATTGATGTATATCTTTTATGAAAGAAACGTTCTCATTTTAGAGGAGGTAAGAAGCAAACTGATGCAACCTTTTTTGTTTTCCTTAAGTGTAAATTCTGCCCCATGACTCAAGGGTGACATCAGAAATTTTTCAACAGGGTGCAATGCGATCTGACCGAAGGCCAAGCCGAAAAACTGCTGAAAGGGCGGAGAAACTATTTGGGGCTCGCGAAGCCCTAAAAGTTTGGGGTTTTGTATTGAAGACTATCAAAATCTGTTATTTTTACTACGGATAACTCAAAAATGTGTGTATGGGGGGGGGGGAGGTATTTTGCAAAATCAAGTTAGAGATTGAGGTGAGTTAACTTGCTTATCCCTTTCAGGTCACGCAAAGAAACTGGACAACCTTCTACGCCAAAGAGGGGGGACATACCTCTTGTCCCTCATGGTGACATCCCTGCTAGAAACAACCAGTTAGTGGTAAAAAATCGAACGCTTTTTGGAACAAGGCAAAATACGTTTAGAAATAATGTAAGCAATTATAATAACTCTATTTATTTCGTCAAGCGGAATCTGTATTGGTGATGAGCAAATTAAAATTAAAAAAGAGATAACTTGCTCCGCAGCCAACATGCTATGCCTTATACAAGAAAACCAGGCCAACAAAAGGTGTACCATCGAGGCGACTGTTTCTCGGGGAATGAGAGGGTCAGACGTTACCGTACCAACTATTGCTTTAAAAGAAACTAGAAAATTCGATGATGGTGGCACATCGGCTCCCTATTTTCCTCTGGTACGAGCTATGGTTGAATAGTGATGCAATATCAAATGGTCTCCACGAACATAGATGCTGCAATGACCTGCGGGTCTTCTCCTCTGTATGACACTTTATATGATTTGTATATTTCAGTTGCATGCGATAAGGTGGTGAAAAGTTAAGAAATGCTAAGACACCAAACTGTTTTGCCTAGTGGTTAGAGCATCCGTCTCTCTACCGGACGACCATGGGTTCAAATGCCAGTCGAGTCATTTTAAAGACTTAAAAAGTGGAGCTTGTCAATGTTGTCCATTTGATTGCAGGTGCTCAGCATACGAGATTGTAACAGGGTAATAATACATACCAAGCATTTAATCGTGAGCACGGAATTAGCAGCTTGGTTGTGGTACCTCAGGGGCCAAAATATTCTCTTTGGAATGTATGGATTGCGAACGATGTATGTATAGTACCTTGAGCACTTCAACGAGTGGTAAATCTTTTTCCAATGTTCCCTTCTAGTTCAACTTTTTCTATGTGCTGCCACCTAACCTATGGTGGCCGTTCGATTAGATCAGAGGTCAGATGAGATGCATTTTGAATTATTTACTTCCATAAGCTAAAATCATGCCTGTCAGTATTTACTTTCAAAATTGTTCCCAAGGTCACTGCCTAATAGACGGACCCCACACCTTTCGTCTTTGCCATTTCGAACAGTATGTGATAATGGTTACACCGTACTCAAGGGAGGTATGGGAAGTGCCTACCCTCCACCTGCCCATGTAAACGGAAAATATAAAACTGTGTAAATTTAGGAGATTCTATTATTAAAATTGTTTGTATGTAATTTTTAAGGCACGGAAAGTGTCATTTCCGACAATACGGGACCGGCGCCATTGGGGGCGTCCTCTCCTTGCTAACATTCAGCTTATATTCCTACACTTTCCTGTTTCCTTTTTCTGGGTATTATTTCTTCCATTCTTTCTTCCTGTAGGACAATTTGGGTAAAATGATTTACCCCCGTAAGACTTCAGGAAAATCCATCCACCCTCCTGTTCCAAGCCCTCTGCATCATCAATCTCGGAAGGCTGTCAGTCATTATAGGAGTGAGCCTTTAATCGTTACTCTCACAAAGTGAGCCATTAACCCGCAACGACTTTTTGTTTAGAATAGCGTATCTACCCCCAACAGTTACATGAAAATTAAACGAACTATTTTTGCCTTCAGTTTTAGTACTGGAAAGAAAACTATTTAGAACAAGACATTGTAAAATTACGTAAATATGTTTCCGGAAAGAATGGACAAAAGTTTTCCACCCATAGAAAATTTGAAAAAAAAAATGAGAAACACCGGTACAGTGCCGTCAAAAAAATAAAATATATCTACTGACTACAAAGCTCCCTTAAATACTATTCTTGCCTCTCTCTGACCCAAACTCCCATGCGACTGAATTAAGGAATAAATCGCATGTGGTGGACTATTATTGGTGAATAAACCGTCGAGACTCCAAATTTGGCAAATGACGGACGAGGCGAAGCCGAGTTCGTTATTTGCAAAATTTGGAGTCGAGACGGTTTATGAGACAATAATAGTCCGACAAATGTGGTTTATTCCTATTCTACCACCGAAAATGTGTGAAAAACTTCATTTTTTTATCAGTCTTTACGTTTACTGACCGTGAGTTGTGGAACCAATCAGAATGCAGGATTCTCAATAACGGATGGCTAGAGGTGGTAGAATCATGAATAGATTGTCTCTGTATCTTTGATACTTACATCTTCCACTTTAAACTTAAATAAAAGTTAAAGGAAAGATTTCCGACTCGATTCTCTTGAGTATGTATACATCATGTGCTGCGGATACCATCAGAATGCCACAGCGTGCTTTTGTATCTGGTTATTGACTCTAAAAATGGAACGTACTGCCATTGTGCTTGATGCTCAGCATAAGCAATGGAGTAGGGAAAACAAGCCAGTGAGCCACGACTGGAAAAAGGCCTTGGCCGGCTCGACTTAAACCAATTGGTTACAAACTGGGCCGTAAAACCTCATGTAACTAACTGAGTTGTCACTCGTCAGGGGCGAAAGGGGGCAGGGGTGGCGTCAGGATTTGACAGACAGGGGACAGATTCCCCCGACTGGGTGGGGGCAACGTCCCGAAGCCCCGACAAGGCAGATGCCGTCGAGGGGGGTTGAAAAATTCTATCTTCTACTCAATGCAATTGCGGGGCATATATCGCATACAATGTCTGTTTACTATAGGGGAACATGGTTCCGCGCTGATTTAAAGTTTTATTTTTTTCCGGAAATTAAACAGTGAAATTGCAAAGCGTGTGTTTGGATAAGCCTACACTAAAAAGAATCTGTACTTATTTAAAGCTTATATAGGTCAATTGTCCGGGCGATGGGGCACTATCTGGGTTCAAATTTCATTGTGCTTCCCTCCTTGAGTCACTCATCGAACCGCACAACAGACACAAGAGAACATTAATTAGGTTTATCGAAATGAGATAAAATTCCTCAACATTCAAATTAATCTATGTATTCTACCTATTATAGAAAATGGGCAGTCGCCCCAAAATTTTCTTTGAAAAATCAGCAAGCTGTTGCAAATCTTCCCTTATTGCATTAAAAGCACATCTGAAGACGTTCTGAACATAAATATTAAAAATAATAGGTAAAGCAAGGAGAAATTCTCCTTGAATTTCACAATTCACAAACAGAATATTGTCACATGATCAAAATAAGCCGTTCATGAACTAGAGTGACGGGACATACTAACTCTGGGCTGACTGTATTTTCCCTTTAAGTTACTTGAAAAGGTGGAAAAGGTTTGTACTGTATTTTACTATAAGTAATGGAACTGATAAAGAAAAGACAAAGCCTATCGAACATTTTGGGGTTTATCCCAGCGACGTGAACCTTTTGAAACCCAAATAAGTAAACTTGGATGGATGGAGGCAGAATTTTCTCTCTTCCGTAGGATAGCCAACTGAAGATTTCTGCTGATATTTTTTCTCAAGCCACCAGATTTTGACAAGGGATACACCCCACTCATCCTTCTCCTGCCGCCACTTGGAATTAACATTAAAGTTTACCTAAAGTCAAAAATTTCAAAAATATATGTCACAAAGCTTGAAAAATAAATTCAAATGGTCTAACTTCCATCTTCTCTGGACATTCCTGAGCTGAGATAAAATGTTGAAGCTTATTCACTCAATGTAAAATGGTAGATTGGGCAATAATTTGTGATGTCTTTCTTGTACTACTCAAATTAATTTCTTTGTTTTTCTTTGCTTTTTTTTTCAAAAGCCATTGCACCTTGTCCCAAAATGTGACCATGGTCTTACTGTTATGGGGTGACTTGACTATACAAGCCCTCTCCATACAACATGCTAAACAGGAAAACAGTACACTTTTCAAGGTTATATAAACATTTTAATTTCAAAAGGAAACAAAAGCAGGTAATGTGAGTTGTACAAGAAGGACATCACAAATTATTGCGCAATTAACTATTTTAAATTAAGTGAATATCTTTCAACATTTTATATCTCAGCAATGGAATAAGCTATAAAGATGGCAGGTGGATGAATAGGATTTATTTTCCAAACTCTAAAATATATACTCTTGTATTTCTAGACTTTAGGTACACTTTAAAAGGGGGTGTAATGTTACCCTATCCAAGCGGAGCGTTATCTTCAGAGGCAAAATTAATTTACGCATACAGCTTTCATTGTTGGAGTTATTTATTTTGTCACGTAAATTTATGCATTCTTGTGTGGCATAGCTAATGGCTAGAGTATTACTCTTTCTCGGTGAGATTCGCGTACGTTGCAGGTCGTACGACATAATCTTTGTTCGGTCATGGGAAACTGAGGAGCTGAGCAAACAGAGTCCGCTCCGCGGGGTATGGTAAGATATGATCGTATCTGAGCACGGTTTCTACACCTCATCTGCTAGGCGATTTTTTTACTTTTCCATTAAAAGGATTTTTTTAACCATTTCCCCGATTTCACCAACTCAAAGGGAAAATACAGTTCTCACATTTTGAATTAGTCTAATACTTTTCAATCATATGGCAATATCTCTGTTACTTTTTTGTACATTTAAAGAGATTTAACTCTTTGGTTTATCTTTAACATTCTCTATTTTTGTTCAGAAACATAATAAATGATACTTGTGAGGGAAATACGAGGATGATTAGGAAGATTTGTTAGATTTAACTGATGTCTGAAAATAAACTAGGGGCATTGCTTTTGTAACCGTGTTCCAATACGAAACTAAAGTTTGGAGCAATCAGTTTTTACCTAGAATGATGATAAACCCGTTTCAAATTTTTAACTCTCTTCTGACTTTGTCCAAATACTAATGTCATTCCGTTTAAATAGTTCCACAACTGAACGCCGTTACGCAGACTATATATAACATGATTGTGTTTATTATTTAACACGTTAATCCATTGCACATATTTGTTCGAATGTCTTAGCTTAAGCTGTGCATGCGCCTACGCCGGAAACTTGGGTGGAAACTAGAAACGTCATACCGGGCTGCCTGGGAAGATTTGTTCTCACATAGTGTGTAAAGTTGGTTACAAATTTAGCAGCAGGGCGTTTCTGCTCGGAGTACTAACTATAGCGGTCATTCAGTGACAGGAGTAGAAAGAAAGCATCGACGTCATGTGTGATTTACTTATTTCACCATTCTTGTACCACAGGCAATGTAGGTCTGTTCAAGACATTCACTTCACTATCTGGGCTCTACATCTTCGTTTCACATGTACCGTTTTCAGGTATTTCAACTAGTACTTCCCAGAAAGAACAAACCTGTCTAGTTTGTCGCAAAAGCTTTGTCAAAGTACCACTATATTGCAGGACTGAATTTTTCTAGTCCCCGAGAGTAACATTGCATCTTACTTGTGTTATTCCATGTTTTGGAATACAGTTTTATTTCCTAAATGAGAGGGTTCGTTGCGCTTGCTATGCCATGGGGACAAATTTATCTATTGGACCAAGTGGTGTAATCGTATACATTAAAAACGTAATGTTCAAATATTTTATCTCACCACAGGTACGTTTTGGCCAAGGTGTTTACTTTCGGAAGGGAGAGGGGGTTCCGTACGCTCTGACCAACCCACCCTGCAGGATCCGTCCCAACTTCGCTAATGGGTGCGAGAAAAGAAGCGTACAAATAAATTCGCTTTGTACGTCGAAGAAATCCGAAGCAGCATCATTGCGCGGAGCTCGTGAATAAACTCAGAATTTGAGACTGAGCATCACTGTTCTAAGTTTAGTGTGAAAGTACAATCATGGAGCTCCATGGTACAATATAAACATATTTATATCGAACAGGAGTTAGATTTCAAAAAGGTTAAATTAAGGGGCTGGTCCGAATCACCTGAACCACTGCATGCTGTCGTGTTTCATTTCTTTGGTGAATGAATTGTAATAAAATTAAGCATTTAACACAGAAGTAAAGTGAAAGAAATGTCGATTGTGATAGGCCTACGCTTTAAAATTACGCTTAGGAAATTAGCCTTAACGTCGTTTTCTGATCTATTGTTTTTAATATTTGCCATCAATTGTCGATAGCTTATCGGATATCATCAAAGGTATCCGTTTGGCTTACCTTTAGCTCGCACCTGTAGAGTCAAACCCGAGTAAGAGATAGATGAATGAGCGTGAGTTGATCTAATAGTACGTTTACTTAGTAGATCTTACCTCACTCTGGTAATCTTCATCTGTCATCACTCCACCACCGTAGCGAGCCGTACGCTGTAAATAGAATACAGCATACCAGGTTAGTAACATTGTCCACCAGTCTTATAGATGCATATTTAAAGCGCACAGGGCTGAGAAATACTTAAAGTAGGCGGTGGCAAAGGTAACTCTGATTTGTCAAAACTTATCGATAATTTTATTTGCCTACCATGTACGATACCTAAGCTAGTTTAAGAAGTTCTCTTTTGTGAGACATTCCTTCCTCCATCAAGGGCCGTAGCCTGCTGTGTGCGTGGGGGGGGGGCATCGTAAACGAAAGATGGCCTTCATGAGAAAAATAAAAATACTGAAAACTTCACTGTCCAAATTATGATAAAGGAAATCGCATATGCGAGGGTATTTGTTTTTTTCTTTTTTTTATCCGAGGAGACCCCCCCCCCCCGACTCCCGCCGTAGATGCATTTTCATCAGGTTTTTTCTCCTGACGAATGACCCATCTTCC
>WURT03062502.1:0-13782 GCA_009936505.3 Holothuria glaberrima | reverse complement strand
ACCCTTTCCCAGAAAGAATCCCCCACTGCATACAATCGCAGTTTGCTTAAAAAGAAGAACAATTTAGGCAGACTTGGGGGACTCAGGTGGCACTAAAACGCTGTACTTCCCCCAATCACCAGATCCTGGCGGCGCCACTGAATACGCCAACACTCTGGGGTTCCGAGAAGTCCGGGACGAATGTCAAAATCGGCAAGAAAATTGTCCTTAGCCCCCTCCCCCCCGACAGCAAAAGCTGGCTACGCCTCTGCCACTAACGAAGGATAAATGCAGAATATTTGTGAGTTCATCTGTTTCAGAGAGCGGTTTTGTCGGCAAACCACTTAGTTTGGAATGCCAGATGTCCCTCCTTTACCGCAAACCGACATAAAAATGACCATACTGGTGGAAAACGCATGCTAAACGCATAATTGTAGACGGGTGGCCGCAGATGGGGGAGGTGTACGGGGCTAAGAACCCTATTGTCGGGGAAATTCAATTTTCCTCGGAGAGCCTTGATTGGTACGATAAAGCACATAGTCCCTTGACGACGACTTGTCACAGCCACAATTTCTTGATTTTGCCCCGAGTAGGGGATATTGCGCACCTAAGACTACCATTTTCGTATTTTTCGACAGTGACCCCAAAATTTTGTGTTTGGCATCCTTTCGGAACTAGGCCGCTCCATCGGGAAGCTTGGCCGCCCCTGGTGCCACCCTGATTGAAGAGGCAAATTTGTGGTGAAGAGTGCGATTTCCTGCAATGTAGAGTCTGGAAGGCAAAATTTTCTAACCTCAGCCCCAACCATGGTGGTGCTGAGGTCATGTTACTCCTGTCGGAAATGCAAAAGTGCAAACTTCCCTTTTAACAGCTTGAGGAACTTCTTCATATGAAATCTTCGTACTACTTCCTCTGTTTGCCTCAAATATGACTAGCTTTGGGACCTCTCAAGTATAGATTTCGCTCTTTCCAATTGCTGTTCTCTTTCAAATCATGAGATCCTCTCTGGGGCCCTCAACCTCTTTCCAGCCTCTCCACTTGGGCCTCACCCTCAAAAAGTTTGAGAAACAGTGGTCTAAGCTGTAATTAAATTGCATTGCCTCCTTACAAAAGGGATTATCTGATGAGGTGGCGAAATTGGTTCAAGTTATCAAGTTGACCTAACTTGCTAGGCCAATTTAGAAATTTTAGTCAGTTTTCACAAAATTGGGACTAGTTTTGAATCAAAATTTGGGCAAATTTTTATAAATTTCAAACAAAAATACACCTAATTCCTACATATGCTACGCGCCAACTCATGGTGGCGCGTAGCGTAGCTGGTACCCATCTTTTCAACATGCACAAGTCAGCCCCCAATCAAAAATACCTTCCGACGGCACTAATGGTAAGTTTCTAAAGAAAAGTGAGGCACCTGCAAATTGTGATACCTACCAGATAAATGAGATGGCAGTACTTTTTAGTATTTATTCGGTTTTGAAGGGGCTCATTGAGTCGATATCGATTATTTTTTTAACGAGTTTGAAGGAAGTCATTGAATAGCAATGCTTCTAATTAGCCTTATTACGCATGTATCACTTCCTATAGCTACCGAAAATGTGAGAAATTGTAGTTTTTGTTGTCCGGGCTTCATATAATTAACACCTAATGGTAAAAGTATCTGGTCACGAATTTGTAATAAATGATTTTAATCATTAATTACGCTGTCATTGTCATTTCGGTTGTGTGTCAGATGTGCGGAATCTCGTAGTTTTACCATTTACCATCAACATATGAGTAAAACGCAGCAATTTTCTTAACCATATCAAAAAGCCCCGTTAAACACTATGTGTAAATCATTGCTTTGGATCTGGCAAAGGTGAAGGAAAGGCAGCGTTTTCAAAGCATAGGAAATACCTTGTAGCCTACGATTTCACTTCATTCACCACTTAGAGCTATTAAACTTAACTCTTTTACAAATTGCATGAATTATATATATGAGAGCGCTATTTAAATATGAAATACAGCATTTCCATGTATTGCCAGTGGATTTTCAAATAGACCAATAAACCGTTTCGAGACATTTGTTACCTCTTTTCGTTTTAGTATCCCTGCACTCAGAAATTACTCGTACTTGTACTAAGGACATTGCAAACATACTTGATAAGCTTGTTCTCGGAGCCTTTTACTTGTACTTGGAATTTTTTCTTAAAACTACAAATCATTCTCCTCCGCTGTGTAATATTTTATATTCAAGAGCTACATTTCATTTGCATATCTTCATTGGTTTATCCATACGGCAGGCCAATGAAAACAGACTTTGAAATGTTGCTGCCGTTCAAAAAATGGTCAAAAATCATTTGGTTGAAAGAGGACATCTTCTTCACAACAACAACTTCGTGCAAGAGTTTACAAGTTATCCTCACCAAAACGTTGACGCTTGAATCTCATGGCTGCGTGCGTGTAGGTGAGATAAGTAGGAAAAGGTTGTTATAGGTCATGTGCCAGAGGCACTTTTTGGAAACCTTATGCTCCCCTGAAGACTAAATTAAGTGGCAACAGTAACTATTTTGGCTTTCACTCATTCGAAATGGTTGCCAAAAACAAAATGGCGGCACAAATATGAATATTTTATATTTAAATTATGGAATTTTTGTTACGAAATATAACTAAATTTAAAGAGTTAATGTCTTAAAAGTATTGCTAGGAATATTTTCTTAATTATTATTTCAAAATATTCAAATAAAATATTCATAATTTTTGACGCTATTTTGTTTTTGGCAGCCATTTTGAAAAAGTGAGACCCAAAATATATACCGCTACCACTTGTGTTCGTGTTCAGGGGACAATAAGGTTTTCAAAAAAATATTGGGTCCTAGAGTTGTGAGAGGTGCCCATGAAGTACCTCTGGCCCATGGCCTGTTATGCGTGTGTGGTGTAACCGAGAGGTTTCAAGCTACATTAATTTCCAAGTTGTGTGGACTACATTGCGTTGAAGTTTTGAATTGTTCAAGGTTCAAAGTTCTGTGGACGTTCTTTTTTCTTCGTAAAGATTGGCTGATGAAAGACAAAGTCGCCGACGGACGCGGTTTTGGGAACGTGTTCAAAAATCTTTTGATGGCATCTTCACGTTTAAGAAATAATGTGACAAATCGAAAGGGAAATCACTATGACAAATAATCTCTGGGGCACATTTCACTCGAGTCGTGAGAGATATTCATAGTTCGCTATCACTATTTACGAAATGGCTGAGAAACATCATGAATCCAAACTACTTACAACAATTGGGCACACATGGTCCAGCCTGTGACAATTTACGAAAACTACGAACTTGAACCTAGATCTTATTTTGCATGTCACGAAAGGAATCACATACCGAAAGGACGGCTCCAAAATCGTTGTTGATCGTAATGAAAGGGTACACAAACAATGCAAAAATGGTCTTGGTGGGTCATATTCCGTCTTATCTTACGTAGACATAAGTAGAATAATAGTTAAATATTTAAAATTAGAGAGTGTGCATTGGCTAAAGTCTCTTTCACTTTAACGTCTTTTCTTCATTATGTATGCAATTTTATTCGAATTTGTTCTACCACTCAAAGGGGAGAAACAAAACCTTATAAATAAAATGTTTTAAAAGTTTTAGGGATTGTTAAAATGCTTACACTCTAAAACACACAATGCTGTCGTTAGTTAATGTTATACACACGATTGTCCCGACAACATATTTAATTTAAAGAAGTTTCAAAAAGCAACGTTGGGTAACATATCTTCTGAGGACAGTCACCGTTATCCAAAGAGTATATAAGCTTATGTAACATTTTATGTTTTAGATGAAGCCTTAAATGTATGTATTCAACGAAACAAACCAAGTTCATTGAAGCGTCATTGGTAAAACAGTAAGATATAGTATGGCTTCGCCATACAGTAGTTCCTTTTCGAAATGGAAATTGAAAAAGATTATGGGATAGAGTTTTAGTGTACGTTGATATGCTCTTGAAAACTTACGTAGACGTAAGTAGAATAATAATTAAAAAAAGGATACCCAATGCACACTCTCCAAATTTAAATATTTAATTATTATTGAAAATCTGAATTGCATTTTCCTTTATTATTACTATTTGGAAATGATCTATGACCTATTCTTGCCACAGGAGTGTATTAGACTGGATCATTTACAGCGTTGTTATTTTCATGTGAGCGCTCTTGAACTGTTGGCGCTCTTACTGTTTATTATTGTTCTCATCGTTTAACGTTTGTGATCTGCTAATTACTGTCAGTGTGGTTTAAATTCATTATGAGGATCTCAAGCGTACTAGATCGGAGCTCAGGAAAAAGAATATTTTGTACTCATAACATCAAGTGGTTATTAATGCTGCATAAAACTGTGTCAACCATTTCAGTTTCGATGTCTCTAGTGGTAATAAAACTCTCACGTTACCTTAGGGTTTGTTGTCAAAGTAACACTATAAAAGTCTCTTTGTGTGTATGTATGTATTTGTAGAATGTAAGTTCTTTTTAGGAAGTTCAGAGAAAATGTCAAAACAGGTCTAAATTTCTTTGAAAGAAAAATTGTACCATTACACCAGGAGTAGCGCCAGCGAGAAGGCCGGGGGATAATCTCCCAGTCGTGGAAGGATGGCTTCCTAGTTAGGGTTTTTCTTATTTCAAGGGAAGCCTCAGTGGGTACGAGAAACTATAGAGTACCCAACTGCAAGCAGTCGTTCTAACGCATTACCCTTATCTCCTTTCATTTGAGCAGTTTCTTCAACAGAAGCCCAAACTTTTAAGCTCCTTAAATGTTTCCTATGCTTAAAAGCTTTGTTTGTTTCAATTTCTTCCAAAGTGTCTCTCCATACAACTAAATAGTAGAAGCCTTTTCCTTCTAACAAAGAACCAACGGTGGAATAAACAGGCTTACATACTAAAATATTCTTTACATTAGGGAGTTCACGGTTACGTCACTGGTTGGCATTGGTTGGCATAGAGCATGCGCAAAAACAAATGCGTGTATGTTCGGTGTTGCGCGTGTAAACACTTGTGCGATTACACGCAGAAAGTAGACGAAATGAAATCTACTTTGCATTGTGACGACAGTGTAAGCGCGCCTAGCAAACTCTTTTACCGACACGCAGTGACGTCTTTGTTTGTAAACAGTAAATGACTCTAAAGCTATATCAATTTCATTCCCTCTTCCCTACGCTTGGCTAACAAAGTCGCGGCATCCTGACACTTTTACGACTCAACAGCCTTTACATTAATATATACTTGTGTTGTGAATACAGTCTGACAGTAATTGGACACTGTATATATATATATATATATATATATATATGCCTGTTAACATTTGTTTCCAAAGAACTTTTAATCTTCCTTTGAAGTCTTTGGATATTTAAGAAGCTTCAAAATCTTTGAGTCAGAGAGTTCCAGATTTGCACGCCAGAGCTCCGTTACCGAGAATACGTAAATTTGGGTTCACAACTGCAGGAGATTACAATATCGTTCTACCTTCTGATATTGATTTTGAAAATGGTCCTCTTAACAAGTAATAAATTATAACTGATGTTGATTTGAAGAGATATCACGAAGCATAGGTGGTTCTAAGCTATTTAGTTTGGTGTGGCAAAATTCGGTCAGTATTCAGTAGACCCCCCCCCCTTCCCGGCAATATCAATGATCCGCTTCAGAAAGTACAAAAGGAGTATGGTTACTATTATGTATTTTAGTGAAGTCCCATAGAGTTTTCAAAAGCTCTTCAGAAATCATCTCAGACAGTCAGTCATGCGCTGGTTTTTCTTTAAATGTAACTACAATCATAACAGGCAAGCGATGTTCCATAGGCTTAAGAAGCAGGGAAAACAACCAAAGCGGCTTGATACGTTTTGATAAAATGAGACAGCCTAAATTATACACATTATTGTGGTTAATGTTATACTATTCATAGTCAGGACACTTGACCTCGAAGAGGATCATGCACTGTTCGATCGTGGGTGAACACACACACATACTCAAAAATTCTACAAGAGCTCAGAGGGTGACTATTCAAGAGTGTACTAATCTCCTCCAATCCTGATGCTGCGACCTTCATTTAGCGTCCTCATGCAACGGACAGAGTGTATACCCAATCCTGAGCTACTTTCTCAAAGGCTAGAAGGGATAGTGAATCCTAGTTAAAAACCACCAGCTGTACCAACAATGCCTGAATTGGATAGCGTACAGTGTACCACAACCTGAAACAACATCACTGCGAACAGCCATACCCAACAAGCCGTTTATGGGCACTCGAAACTTTCAGGTGTTATCACCTGGATTTGATCCGAGGACCATTCCATTGCAAAGCAGTACACTCCACTCAACTACCAAGTCAGCTTCACCCTTACAGATTTTGTCGCTTCTTGCACTGTGTCAGAATATGTTTTACCGTTGCCAAGAATCCATAAAAATGTTGGTTTTGTAGGATGTTTTCTTCAAAAAACAAACCTTTTGAGCATGAAGACACAAACTATGAAATGGTTGCACTATTTTGGATCTCAGCACCTTCGAAAACATTTTTATGCTTTGGAAAAGACATTGGAAAAGAGGAATACCTGTAACTCAGCATGGCAATTCACATCACTTATAAATAGGTCAGTCAGAATAGTGAGCTGCCTCTAGACCTGGACAGATGGCAGCTCCCTGGTCAGAAGTCTCACTACACCTTTGATCAACTATTTGATGTTCATTATAAAAGGATTATCGCAACTATGTTCAAAATTCGGGCAACACATCACTATTGCCCAAAGTGATCAGTTACTGGGTGTACCTTCAGAACTTTCAATTAATTCAAATTTTGTTAGTCACTGATACAGCTTTGAATTAAAATGTATCGCATAAGTTCAAATAAATCTTACACATGCGGGGCACCTATAGCTTTAAAAGACACATGCAAGCAGTACGCGACTTTGGCGATCATCGGTGGTTACAGCTTCAGTAATTTACCAAATGAACGTTTTTCTGTTCACCCTTTTAGAGATGTTAAAATTTTTGACGCATGCAAACACAAAATGAAATAAATATTGTCATTAGCAACTTACGCAACTTACTTTTCCGGCAATGAACTTGGGAGACATTTTGGGCAAAAGAAATTCCTTAGTACTATACGCGGTATGAAATGATGGCTATCTTTTTAAAGCGTGGCATGTTATTATTTTTTAAATGTAAAGTAGAACCTTCTGTTTCGAAGGAGTTACATACTAGCCTGAAAATAGATTGAAATACTTTCAATTGACATGACCAGTGGCCGAGTGACCCAGTAAATCCGGGTTGAATCTTGAAAATGTGCACGAAATACATACTGTACTTGACAATTGCAGAAAAAATTGAAACAGTTAGTAAATACTTCATAAATGATATGACATTTGTGAGATGGAAGGGATGATTTCGTCCAAATATAGAAATGCTTCTATATACCATTTCGTATAATGTTAATTTTTTTTAAAATTCAAGACCATACATTGCAAACTTTTTTGGGGGGCACTTGCCCCTGTACCCCTATGGCGAGCCGCTAATGTCATGAATTAAAAGGGCGGACGCATGCTATGCCTTGAAGAAAGGTAGTTCTTTTAATTCACTTTTCCTTACCTCAGACAATTGTAGGGTAGTTAAGGTTCACTTCAAATCAAATTATTACGAACATGTCATTAAATTATTCATTTTGTATTCTGTAACACCAACAGTTAATCCATGTTTGTGTGGATAAATTCACTACCTCTGATTTGGCGGCAATGTTATGTTGCAGTATGTTGTTCCTTTCCTGAAGAGCAGCATAACACCTAAAGATTGTGATATAACTTTACATCCATTGTTAAGCCAGCTAGTTTTGTAGGTTTTGTAATGAGCCGATGGAGGCTTAAGGAACTTTGAAAGAGACTATACCTACCCACATCTGAATCTTTTCAAGAAGACACTGAAAGCAGGGCCGTAACGTGGGCGAAATCTCTAGGGGGTAGTACATGACACTGTCTAAGCGGAGCACCAGGTGGTATGCCTAGATATAGTTAACAGCCAGGTGGACCCTTCCTTTTTCACATGTTCTGGGTAGCATGGCGGAGGGTGGCTCGGGGAAGTACATGTAAGGCTTGGTCTGGGTTCAGAATTGTACTATGGTTGGCAAAGCTTTGAACTAATTATATTTTTACAAATTGTCATTATGTAGTGATATTCCTCATATTTTGTGGCTACACGAAACAGAAGAGGTACTCTCTAAGAGAAGGGGACGACGTACTATAGTCTACACTTTGAGAAATGTTTGTCTACGTATGGTGGCTTGGATGCAAACTGGTACTATCTATTTAAGGCTTCGTAAAACGTTGAATTTGAGTATATGTTGAGGACTCCGCATTACTTAGTCATTTCTATCCTGTTAGCAGGTTAGGTTGTAATTGAAGTGGATATTGCCTACGGGGAGAGTTTACACCTCTAATCTTGGAGAAATTTTTCCTGTTCTAAGTTTTCCTAGATTCAAAATGGTGTTTTCTTTGGTGATGCTTTAGACTCGTAAAATAATCTTAAATTTTAGCTATTTACTGAATTCTTCGGCTTTGGTATGCATGGCACCACGACAAGGCTGGAACCCTGTGCAGCTCCCCCAGCGCTCTGAGTGCGACACAGGGAGCCACCGTCAGTTCGTGCGTAGGCCTTGCAAGAAAATGGAGGAAATGACACGTTTTAGACCTTAAAAATGCGTCTACGCATTTTTTAGTTTTTTATTTCATGCTTTCAAAACAAATTTAGATTTCAAGAAGGAAAGTTAGATTTTATTTAAAGGGGAAATGCGCTCATGTTAATTTGAATTAGTGTATCTGGGCATCCTTTCATGAATGGCTTTTGAGAATCATGTTAGAATATTTTTCGCACTGCATGAGTTGAGAAACTAACGTATAGATTAACTCCTTGGCTTACCTTGAATATGCAGTATTTATGTTCTTATATATCATGACAGATACTTGAAGTGAAAAAGGGGATATTTGTGAGACTAAGCTGTTGTTCAAAATAAGTTTGCGGCGACGAATTATGCCCTTTAATTCAAAGTTTCTTTATAAAGCTCATTGGACTTTAGCTTATATTTAAATGCAGTCATTGGCTATTTCATCTTTCGCCGGTGTATATGGTATTAAAGGTGTATTCAAGCGGTGTTTCTTGAAGGAGGAAGATGTTTTATTCGTCGGGCAGGAAATCTCATAGAAACGCGGGGTCCGGGGATCTCCCCGGGAAAATTTGGGCAATAAAGAACACTTAAATTTCGCGGTTTTGGG
The DNA here is from genome assembly GCA_009936505.3 of Holothuria glaberrima. Lineage (NCBI taxonomy): Eukaryota > Metazoa > Echinodermata > Holothuroidea > Aspidochirotida > Holothuriidae > Holothuria > Holothuria glaberrima. Next base: position 4,534 of record WURT03062502.1, on the reverse strand, counting down.
ACCCTTGAAATAATTATTTGGACAGTGTATTTTTTAGCATTTCTGTAAATTTTCTCAAGTTTGCCAACTTTCTCTTTGTACGGTTTGGAAATCTCAGGGGGCTATACAATTTTGGGTAGGTAGCTTAACAGCGCGCAAAGAAGGTACGTATTAATGTACTCATCTTTTATAGTATTAAATCGTTATATTGTAAAGTGAGGGTGGCTCTCATGGCTAGAACTAACGGAAATCTGTAGACCTGGACATTCCTTCCTATTTTTTCCCAATTTTTGTTCCATTTCGTAAACAGGAATTCCTTGTGTCACTCCCATTTCCGACCAGCGTTTTGAATTTAATTACTAACGTGAGATTACCCTTGATTCTGTAAGATACACAGCAAGAATGATTTAAATTGTCATTTTAATAGATTGACTTGATTTTGAATACTTTAGCAACCATAGCATTCCCAGTAAATATGACTGAAGTTCTTCATTCTGCTTGCCATTTAGCTCAAAAATAATATCCTGAGATGGAATTAGAGATATTAAACACGGTAAAAGAAGGATAAGTTGATTCCAAGATCAGTCATTGTTATATTTCAAAATTTTACGTGGAAGACCAATTTCACCACATTCACAAAAGATTGTTCTAATGCCTTTTTCTTGTTTCTTCCACCATATAGCAAAGAATGCAGAAGAGCGTTGCAAGAGCTGCATGTGCTGCTGATAACTGGCAAAATCTGGTTCACTACTTTATTACCTATAGCGTCTTACTTCCTCAAACCTAACTCTTACTTGTAATAAAATGAACACTGTTGCCCATCCGAAATGCAACATTTCCTTTCTATTGAAGGTGATAGGCTGTGAAATTAGCGGATATAAAGACATCCATTTTAGGCAAGAAAAAGAACAATTTTTAATAAATAGTTCATACCGTTCTATTTGTTGAATACCACATTTGTAATTTTTTTTATTTCATGAAAAGGTCAAGGTCCTTTTTCAAATATTAGACAGACACTCTGATGTGATAGGCAGGAATGTTGTGTGAACAAGAGTGTACTGTGATACAAACTTATGACACTTGTGAAAGGCGCCAAGGATTTTTTAGATAATTCCTTAAGTTAACTATAGTTTAATTTGGAAATACTGTAAGCATTGTCATGGCGAATTAGTAAGTTTTCCATTTATTTTCCTTACTTAAAAGAAATAAGAACACTTACATTCTGTTGGCATGTTTGAGGCCGTACTCCCCTCTCCCCAAAACTTCATTCTCATTGTAGGCGTGCAGGTTCTGGACAGTTACATCAATCATTACTAAGAACCTTTGATTTCGAAAAAGAAACGGATAGTGCGAGAGTGTAAACTGTATTGGGGGCTCTCCATATTGGGATGACGGGGAACAATTGTCGCTCCTCTGAAATTGCAAAGCATCGTCCCTATTCATCAGAGAATTACATATAGCGACAGTTCATTATTGTGTCATGACAATATTGCTCATATGCTTTTACGGCTATGAAAGAAAATACTATAAATTATATATATATATATTTATATATTTCCTAAATTCTCACCAATGTATTTAGTGATCATTTTAATTTGAACCCCAATTTTATGGGCCACTCGACCAAGGGTCGTGTATATTAGTAAAGAGTTCGGTTCCTTAATATGAGTTTTTTTACTTCACGCGACAACATTCTTACGACCGCCTTCGGGACTGGACGAACGCATGCTCTGGAAGGATGGCGTGACAGCCTCTTACTGCTCAAAATTTCTCATTTAAACTGCTATAGTTGTACCTTTTTTATTTACTTCATTCGGGTTCTCAACCATTTGTGTAAACTTTTTCCACTCGTCTGGAATATTGCAGCTTTGTCGGGACAGGCTATATTCTGTTTTTGCAATCTGTAAAGTAAAATCATTTCACATGATAGTGAAGCAAAAAACGTCAGGATCTGATTAAAAGTTTCGTGAGCCCTAGGCGCGAGGTCTGTGTTAGGTAAAATTTTAACCATATATATGCGGAGGCTCCCATCCCCCCCCCCCCGTATTAAGGATTAACCGTATTGCCTCTTGTGTCTATCATAAGCAAAGATTATCACCTTGAAGGTTTTCTTTTATAATGATGCATCACTATTTTATGTGTACCCCTGAAAAGTCGAGAATAAAAGACGTTTTATAACGATTTCTCGAGATACGATACGACATGCCACAAAACGATCGTTTGTATAGAACCATGTGCGTACTATGAAAAGATTTGCTACAATTCTTTTGCAGTGTAAACTATCACAGGCTATCTGCAGGACCTGTCAGAAACTTGGTGAGAAATACTTTTAAAGAAAAAAAAGCAAAAAAGTCAAGTGCATCAAGCTCGAGTTTACTCAACATCAAATATACCAAACAAATTTAATAAAAATTGTGTCTGTTACTGATTCATATCATTCTTAGAACAGATGAAATTTATCTGAGAAACATTCATTTAACATCAAATTTCATTTTTATGTGAAAAAAGATTCTTTACACAGTTCCGTGTTCCTCACTCAAATGACATTACATTCATATCAACCTTAATTTCTTACAAATAACTGCACACACTATTCTATTTTGAACCACATAGGCGAATGCACTGATCATGTACAAGCAACTACATCCAAGTTTGTGTACGAAATATTGTTAAGTATTATTTGACCAAAATTTGGAATGCACAATTTAGACAAACCGGACATTTCATACCGTGTATGTACATTTAATATCAAATAACAGTAACAGTAACATATTTTGTAAACATTTTCTTTATATTCACATTACTAATATAACAAACGCTATAAAAACATTGTTTTGAAATTTAGAGCTTTTCTAAACACTTGTTCCCCCCACTTTAAACTCATGTTAGATGTTGAACACACTTGTCTAATTCCTAACTTTTTGTGTTGAACTTCTTTAGTTGCCTAACAACTACTTAGCATGTTTAAAATATAAGTGTGGTTACAAAGCGGGGCAAATAAGCGTTTCTTTGTTAAACACATATTTTACAGTGAAGTGAGCTTAATATAGATACAACAGCTTTCACATGGCGATAATCCCAATTGAAAATTGGGTGGGGGGGGGGGATAAATGACTGACAGACAGGTCGGTCTGACCAAACGATGCTACAGTTGTCAAAAGGTCATGGTTAGTCCGCGAGACGTTTTGCAGGTGGAGTGGATGAGGGAGACACCCTGGTAGTTACCAAAGGACAAAGCTGGAACCACTGGGGAATTAAGGATGAAGCAGCTTATTCCCTTCATACAGCTTGGATGAGCACTGAAAATAATACAAAAATCACAATATGACTATTTTAGCTTAAGCGATTTAATGATGCAGGAAAGTTGTAAGTGGTGATGAATTACAGTACCTATTTCACGGGATTTTGGAACAGTATTTCTATTGGCGCTGTACAACAAAAAGCATAATGAGGCAACTACAATATTCCTGATGGATACAGACGACGAGAGCAGAAATAATTGTACTTTGAAAACGTTGTATTTTGAAGACTTTAGATCATATAACAAGTAGCACGTCGTCACACAATTTTTCACACAACTGAATTCTCATCTCACCCCACCAATTTCCAGGTGCAAACTAATAATCTTCCAAGTCTTCAAACCTTACATTAATATAAGTGCTAGGACATTAAAACGTAAATCCCAATGCACCTATGATGTCCTACATGAATGGAAGGGGATGTAAATAATTTGTATCCATATTGGCTCTATGCATTGATGTCATTATCTACTTCATATCCACCCTCTATAGAGAACATATGAAATCCAAATGGATATGTGCACTGCAGTATTTATGACAAGGTAAAGTCATGTGTATATGGCGTATTGTGCCAGAGATGTAAGTCACATTCTACTAAGCTCACTTTGGGTCACAAATGTAGTAACTTCTTTTGCTGATATCTCGAGTAATACATGTCCGATTTGAATGAAAGTTTCACCAAAATGCATAGATTTAGTTCCTCTTTCATATATGAAAAAGCAAATTTTTGCTTAAACCCTTCTTTTAAAGGAACCTCAAGTATCGAGTCAAGTCAAAAGCTCGTTAACTGAGATTGCATTCAATTTAGTTGAGGTACAAATTTTGTGTAAATGTGGCAAAGCATATGCACCCAAAATAGATATTAGCAAAGCAGGCAAAAATGTCAAATACAATCTGAAACATGTTTCTCAACCATGATTCCAGTATGAATATCATATGTTTATTAAAGGGAAAATGCAGTCCCCCAATTTGAGTTAGTGTACCCCGGTACACTAGTTCAGGAATGGCTCATTTAATCATGTGACAATATTTTTGTCACTTATTTCTTAAATTTACGCAGAACACCTCCTTGGTTTACCTTCAATATTCAATGATTTTATCAAGAAACGTTACGAAAATACTTGGGAGAAGAATAAGAGGAGATCTGTAAGATTTAGAAAAATTTTAAAAATAAAGTTGGGGCGACTGCCTTCTCATTTTAGAAGTTTGTTGCACGCGTCAGAAATTATATATATATATACATATATATATATATA
>WURT03062491.1:0-13784 GCA_009936505.3 Holothuria glaberrima | reverse complement strand
TTGGTGCATTATTTTGGACAAATTTTAAGGTAAATTACTGCACATTTTTTAAATTTCTTAGTCCTTTGGAAAATTTTTCGATATTTAAGGGTCCCTAGATGCAATTTGGTGCATTATTTTGGATAAATTCTAAGGTAAATTACTGCAAATTTTTGACATTTCTTACAGAAGAGACAAATAACGGGTTTTCGCCCTTGGTTTAGGTCAGCTAAGGCTATATTATTGATGAGATTAATTCAAAAAGCCATGGATATGACGAAAGATAAAGGTACTTACATTTGAATTTAATACAAGGACTTTTTGTAAACTTAAACTGTCAACTTTCTAACCAGGTCGGCACAGTAACTGCATTGCATATAAGTATACTGAAGCTCGAGGAATGAGTGAATGAGTGAGTGACCATTTGCTGGGCACTCCATGACAGTGCCTATGTCACCTTCATGATGAAACTTACAAAAGCATTGAACCACAACTGACAAAGGATGATAGCGCCATCTATTTTCCCCGTTACTTTCTCACTGGTAACTTACATACGTTAATGTAGATGATGCGCAGGTTTGGTGCTAATTCCAACATACTGTATAAACCGACATGACCTGGCAATCAAGTTCCGGAGTTCTGTTTATACCTACTGTTCATGGTCTTTGACAGCTGATGTTGCTTACAATCTAGAAAACTTTGTGATCTTTTGCATATCTGTATATGACTGTTACCAGATGACATCATTACTAGAGAGTCGAGACACATCCTGTCATCCTCTCATCTATCAGAAATGATGTGAAAGGAAATTTGATGTTGGTGTCATATAATTCCTTTCGGCAAGGAGCATGTAATACGTTCGAAGCCAACAATTTTCACTATACAGCATGAAGTCAGCTGAAAATACCGTGGATTCATTCTGATTACAGGAGCTGTAGAAAGTTACAGAGGACTTAAGTCACACACACTACAAGTCACTACCTACTGCCACAGCGGCAGTGTAGAGAAAGTACAGGGATAATCAACATGACTATATTGTATTACAAAGACCAGAGTCATGTTAAACACAATGAACAAGATGAAAGTTTGTTTACATTTTGTCAATCCTCATTATCAATAGTTGGTGTTGATTGAAGATTATGCTGGTAATATTTCTGTAACTTAGGGTATCCATGGGATGTTCCAGTGGACACTGAGAATATTCTGTGAAGTCAAAAGGACACATGTGGACACTTGTAATGCTGCTGTGGATTGACTGATTGCTCTAACTTTAAAAAGGTATGGACATTGAGTATGAAGAAAAAGTTTCAAATAAAATTGTCAGTGTTGCATTAAATGAGACTTCTGTAGAGACAACATGTAGAGTTCCTGTACCATAAGAAATATCTGTGATGACTCAAGTCACTGGCATACAGGTATTAGGTGATAGGCACATGGTACCCTTTTGGGCATTATTTTTTTTTATTTGGGGAGTAACCCTCTTAGCTAATGACTCACTCCCCTCCCCTTTCTGTAGCTCAGCTAGATCCTTTGTACACCACTGATCAATATTTTAGTGAACTTGTCTGCTGATTATTTCCGCCAATAATAGTTACAACAATCAAAATACATGATCAAAACAATAATACCCTACATGGGACCACTTAACATCCAGTAGTGCCAGTGCCATGTCGAAATGGCAATGGCACTACTGGATGTGAAGTGGTCCCAAGTAGGGTACTATTGTTGTGTGGACTGCTTAGCCCTCCTGCAGTATTTGACAAGGTACAAAGAGAATGACTGAGAGGATTAGATCAAAAAGTAAATACAATAAGGAGATAGATAAAGTAAAGAAGGCAACATCCTTCTACAGTATAGACTTGACAAAAAAACACCCTGTCCTATTTCTGGGTATATCTCAGCTGTTACAAAAGCAGAGAAGGAACCACAAGCCATCGCAATGCTTTATTACAGATTTTTCAAAGTATATCAATCAAATCCAAATCAATTCCCATAAGATTGAACACAGTTTTGTAAATCATCTTCAGATCTTTGCTGTGTGTAAGGAGCAGTTTGTACAATCCCTCCCCACCCTTCCTCCTTTCCATCAGAGAAGCAATTATTTAAATAGTAACTACTGCATGGAATGTAGTAGTTGAAGTATAGGATGTATCACTCCAAGTTTCATTACCTGTTAATGAATACTGTACATTATGCATTTAATTAAAAACTGGGTCTGTTTTGAACAAAATCATGATAGCTCTCTACAAGTATACATTCCACAATGAGGTTTATAATTGACTTTATAAGTAACGCATCCCCTTGCCCTCAGCATGTCGCAAACTATTTCTAATTTCCCGTGGCATTCCTCCATAAATATCGACTAACAAATCTATGCTTGTAACTAAGGTTTAAAGATAAGTAAACTGGTTAGCCCTACATGTAGTATAGGACGTCAGTGCTGTGTGTTAACGTATACAGTTCTCCAATCAAGCACCACCCTTAACAACTTGGATAAACGATTTAAGCAAATGCGACCACCATCGGATTGTTTCCGATAAAGAAGACACATCTTCCATGATTATGCTTACTTTTGTTTTTAAGAATTTGACAACTTTTCCTTTTTTTTCTTGCAAGGAAGTGGCACGCACTATCTTCTTTACCGCGATCGTTAGGATGTATATATATATATATATATATATATATGTACATTGTCATGTTATGTGCACACTATACCCCACACTAACGTTACGGCGTACGGCAGTCACCAATGTTTCTGTATCAGATAACCTATCACATGCCTACCTATAAGGATTTCGATTGGTTCTTTCTTCGAAGATTATTGCCTTGAGTGAAACGCCGCGTGTAGATTTCTCACAGAGCAGAGTAAACTTGTAACTTAGAAAACTGTTGTTTTCATAATAATACCTCCCAAAGCATCAAACATCGAGATTCTTGAAGAAGACACTCTCAGAAACAAGATTTTGACATCAAACCTTGGTACTAAAATAGGTGCGACGAAAGACAATTTTAAGCACATTTTGAGGTCTGCCCTGATGGACTGTTGTAACACTTTCTCTGTAGGATCTGAGCTTGAGTAAATTATTGTTACAAAAACCTTGGCAGCTACTCTTTCTGTTTACTTCCCCCACCAACTACCACCATCTTCATAAAATTGACCGTCGAAGGTTACTATCTGATATTGCAATCACGATAAGAAAACTATTTCATTCGCATTTCAAATTATACCTTGCACGCACGATTTTCTCTAGAAGCGGTCCAGAATGGCCGCTAAAGCCATCAAATTTAAGAAAATTTTCGGGGAGGACCCTCAGTTCCCAGCCTCCGCCTTTTCTTCTTCGGCACTCGCGGTTAAAGATTTTGCCGGACACACCTTAGGAAGATGCAGTCAAGCTCCAACAAAAATGGCTTTCCTGACAGTTTTTACTGAGGACGCATATGTTCGTGTCCCTGTAAAAACTACCCATAACAACATTTCAATTATTTTCAAAAGTCTTATACGCCATCACCATCAACCTTTCATCGTCCTTACAAAATTACCTATTTTTAACACGGTAATGAATGACTTGAGGGGTCCCTTGTACCAGACCATCGACAAAAATAAACACAAAACAAGAATAGCTGGCTGGGGAAGTATGAGAGTCCTTATTGTAATTGATAATTGCATTTAAAAATTAAAGGAAAACAATAGGGTACAATCAAATGTCTTAAAAAACAACGCTTTTTTCGCGTTTCGCTCCTACGCATTTTAAATATTGTTTCGTGATTCCTGTGGAACATCCGGGTGTTCCACCTTCTTAGAACTCTTTTATCATCAAAGTAACCACAAGCAAGACCCCGCCATCATAAAAATGACCTTTTATTCTGAATGAGGCTATTATGAGAAATGTCAAAATGTGATCCTTCTGATCTGTTTAGTGCACATCTGATGAGTTTTAAGATAGCAAAAAGTAAATTGTAATGATTTTTATTCTTTAAACAAATCAGGGCTTCCGAGGACGTTTTCCCCTTTGACCCCCACTAGAATGCTGCCCCTGGACCGCACCAATGGCCTTAGGGCAGGCCCTGTACCCTATGCCTTTGGTGGAGCGCTTCGCACTCACGTGCCGCCTTTAGTAAACCGCCCGGGTCCCCCACTTTTCAGACACCAAATCCTGCCCTGACTGTCAGTACACTTTGCACAAAATTCTTGCAAAGGTAAGATTTCCGAAGCAGGCAATTTACATTATTTTCTTGTGTTTCGAGATATTTTCATGTGATGTTGAAATTTGCAGACTAAATGTGAAATAACTTACTGGAAAAAGCCTGAACTGTGATTTTATCGGCAACTGAAACCTCCGTATATTATTCACACCTCAATTACTTCCCCTTAACATGACCATGTGATCATGTTGACCTATAATGTAATGTGCTGTGAAATGATTCGTTTTCGACAGCTCTCCTCCCTTTCCTGTGGTTTTAACACTACAAAGTATAACAACACCAACATTATTCTGGGTAAACTAGGGCATCCGCATTATATCACTATAGACTTATTTCAGATAGCCAGTTGCCACGTTCGTTGCTCAAGAACTAGTGATATTCTGTGTCTCGGATTTTCAAAGTGTGGTAAGGATAAAAAGTAAAGAACTTGCATTAGCTTAACACGCTACATTCAAGGGGAAACATTGGATAAAGGAAAGGACCGAGAATCAATTTCACTTAAAAGTTGACGAATCAGAAGAAGAAAGTAAGTGTTTTGATCCGTTAAGGAATGTACATCTGTTAAAGTTGAAGATATATAGATTTAGTAGAAATTGAGCGCAATTGTGACTCGTCTCATGCCAAGCGTAGTTATTTAGTATCTACAGGTTCCCGATCCACATACTGCACTTTGATCAGTGCACGAATTTCTTCGAAAAAGTGTTTAAAAGAAGGGTCTAGGCTCGAACCATATTTTGATATGTTAGAAGGGTACTTATTCTAAGCATTCTGGTGAAATTTGCATTGAAATGCGATGTGTGCTCCTCAAGACGTTAGAGGTTGAACTTGTCACATTTTCAGCACAAAGTGAACTTGTAGCAAGCACACATCATAACATCACATTAGTGAGCAGTCTTTTGCTTTTCTTTAAAATTAACAACCAACTTTGTCCTCCATAATCCCATGTTATCAGAATGTGAACGAATGAGAGGCATGGGAATTTTACAAACTTTGAATTCCCTGTGGGAAGCTCCTATCCCTATTAACTTCAAGGTCAATATAACAGTGTGAAAACAAAGAAAACAAAGCATTTCTCATCAATGTAAGGAAGTGGTATTTACTCCTGCTTGCCTCAAACATATTTTGGGTCACAAATGTATAGCAATTTTATTTGCGGATATCTCGAGTACTACATGTCCAATCTGAATGGAAGTTTCACCAAATTGCTTAGATTTAGTTCGTCTTTCTCATATGAAAATTAGTTTTGTTTTGCTTAAACCTTCCCCTTAAGAATGGAATAGGCTATAACAAAGCTTATTAACGGTAGTCGGAATATTTCAGTATCGCAGTATCGCAGCAAAGTGACGAGGGGTGCGTGGGTAACGGCCGGCGCATGGGCCGATCCTCGTGAAAACCTTTTGCGCTTCCCCCAAACAAGCCACAAGGCACCACGCAGGTAGACATATTTTGCGCAAGGGCAAAAACAAAATCTTTCGACAGAGCACCATCTTCGAGTGAAAATTTTGCTAGGGGCCTAACTTAGTTATTACAGGGGAGTGCCGAATGATTTGCTTGGAAATCGTTCGGGCCAGTGGTCTGGATTAAAACCAGACTCGTAGCCATGGGGGCCAGGGGCAGAACCCCTTTAGATAAATTTTGACGGCCCAAAGAAATAACAATTTTCAGTTGACTTAAGTATATTTTCCCCTTAAGTGTATCACCCCTGGAAGCTATAGCACGTACCCCTTCAGAACCCTTCCGGGCTATACGTGAGGGCATGTTAGAGACTCAAGTGCTGTCTTGGAATGTAAGGTAAGGATCACCCGTTTAAAAGTTTAAAAGCTCTCTAAGCTCATTCCAGACAGTAACAATTCTTCCTACTAAGTTTACTTCAGGATACTCCTTCAAACCATATGTATAGCACACCGCTAAGACAGAGCCCCACTAGTCTAGCTGGTGTATTGAGTTTGAATAGCTTGAGACAATATTGTGACAGAAGTGTGTGAGCTTAATCAGGAACACAACTGACTGTTCAAGTCATTGTTGACCAACCAGAATCGAGCTATATTGTTTGAATGAATATCAATCAAAGTGGCAGTCATCAAGAGTATTTGAAACTCTAGTCATATCTCGTCTGTCAAATGAAAACCTAGGGTTTAGATGTAAAATGGATCTGTATTTTTCAATATTTTAGGATACTAAAATCCTCTAAAAACAAGTTCTGTTTAGTATCGTTTTAGGGCAGGGTATACTAAATCAATGAAATCCTGCAATTGCGGTGCGTAGTTCATAGGCTACATGGGCATGATTAAGTGAAACAGAAAGACCCTTCACGAACTACTTTCATCGGAGACTTCATTTTCGTAAGGTGGGGTCGACTAAGCCATTTGTACGTAGAGACCCTTCGAAGGAGTGAAGCTAGATGCTTCGAGGAGTCCCCGAGAATTTTTCTGGAACGGCTTTTCGGTTATTCTGGATAATTTTTGTAGGAATCCTGCAAATTTATGATGAAAATGTTTTGGATGTCTATTTTTTTATTTAAGGGCTGACCGCAAATCTTCACTGCAATTTGCGAAAATCTCTGCTGGAGCGATAGTGTTCGCCTCACTGGCCGTGTGAAATCATGTGATAAAGCTCCGAAACTGGTCCTGTGGTATTTACAAAATTTGAGTACTTGGAATAAAGGCTTACGTATACTGTCTACAAATGGCATTTGCAATGAATAGACCACAAACGTTCTATTTGATCACAATAAACAGTTCATCAAACTATTATTATTAAATAATAACTCAGACTAACCCCGTAGGTCGAGGAAATGTGAGGGTACAGTTGGTAGGGAAATGTAACTCGGAAAGGGATACAAATTGCTATTGCTTCGGAAACATAATCTGACTCGAGTTGTCGGACAACGTGGTTATCATATGAGACAATTCAACCCAAGAAGCTTTACAGAAATCGTTTATAAAGAGACACCTGTTTATACTGTGTACGTATGGAGCTCTCCGAATAAATTAACTACTTTGATTACATGTACGGTTAGGCTACTGAATTGTGTTTGCAAGAGCAACTGTGTATATACCTTGACCATTAGAAACGACCATGCGCTCGTTGCCAGGCATTTTGGAGAAACAAAAATTTTTCACGAAGGCTTTGGAAGCTGACCCAGGGGTGTAGCGAAGGTGTAATCTTTGGGGGGGGGGGGTTAGAGATTATGTTTTGCCGACAGATCTGTTAATGCGTAGGCTGTAGCGCGAAAACGAACGCGAAGCGCGAGTTGAGCGGGTGTGGTCCATGGTCACGCTTTAGGGACCCCGGTGGAGTCCAAGGGCAAAGCCCCGATGTGGGCCAGGCAGTGGCATACCCAGGGTTTCTCTAAAGAGGGGCCTTGCATTATACTGTGTGATCACCGACCTGGGGGAGGGGTCTAATGAGAGGGGTGCCCCCTTTAAAAAATTTTGAAAAAGTATGTGTCCTTACATGCAATTTGGTGCCCCATATGCTACATTTTGAAGTAAAATTTGTGTTCAAATATTTACGTATTTTTAGGACTAAAGAAAAAAATTGGCATCAGTGAGAGAGGCAATGGACCAATGGCCCACTGAGTACGCCACTGGGGCCAGGGGGCGAAGCCTCCGGAAGCTGTGGTTTTAGCATGTCTCTAGGTGAAAATGGATATATTTTGTTTCGCAATGCATCATCAAATGCAAAGATTCCCAGTAATTTTAATGTATTAGGCTAGCTATTCCTTTCTCAGGCCAAAATACTTTTAAGCGGTTGGGGTCCAGGGGCCCGCCTTAGGGCCCCTGGTGGGGGTCCAGGAGGCGAAGCCCCGGAAGCTCTGAGGATTTAGCATATCTCTGGGTAAAAAATTAAATCTCAGGATAGGTGTAGTTTGGTTCATAATACATCACCGTATCCAAAACAAAGATTCCTAATATTTTAATGTGTTAGGCTATTCCTCCCACCATGCCACTATACTTCAGGAACTGAACCTGACGTTCAGAATTTGAACACTATGGTAAGTGTTTAAATAGGTGTCCGGCTTTCAAAAATGGAGAAGAAGTGTTCAGAATCTTAACACTAGCGTTCAAAATATGCTATGAACACCATAATGCGTTCTGTTTCGTATACATTTTGCTGAGTTTGCAGTGAAGGAGAGACATGCGTGGCAGGCACTATTCCCCCCCCCCCCCAGGATGTTTGTGGATAAACAGGATGCTCAGGATTTTGCAAAATTTGTTTGAAGCATTGGCGTAGGAAGCTGTTCGAAACTGGGGGAGAAAAATTTGTTTCGGATCACCGTCCTGGGGGAGGGGTTTAAAGGGAGGGGGGCCTCCCCTTTGGAAAATTTTTTGGATATTTGAGGTTCCTTAGATGCAATTTGGTGCATCATTATGGACAAATTTTAAGGTAAATAACTGCAGATTTTTGAAATTTCTTACAGAAAAAACAAAAAAAGGGGGCAGAAGCAGAGGTCCTCCCACAGCCCCTCGATTTCTACGCCTATGTTTTGAAGTCAAGGCTAGGGTTTAGGAAAACGGGCTAAGGATACACTCTCCATGTTTAATCAGGTGCTGCTGATCCCATGGTGATGATGAAAGTGAGGAATTATGTCCAGAAAGTGGTTTTTCAAGAATGTCATATGACCCGAAATAGCGCGCCTTTAGGGAAGCCTTTAATTACCTTTCTTTCCCCGAATTGCGACGGGCTCGGTTACTCGTCCAATTACACAGACGGCCGTTGATACGACCGTCACGTGCATGATCAATTTGCCGACGGGTCTCCAAATTGAACGGGCCAATTAGATGAAGAGCCGAAAATCGAAATAGCCGATAACAGACTGGACGCGAGATCCCGTTCTCTCTTTCTCCTTTTTTCTTTACATCCTCAACTTCCCTTTCACTCCCTTCCTTCCCCTTCCCTTTCCCTTCTTCCCTCTTCTTTTCCTCCTCCCCTCTTTTCCTCGTCTTTCTTCTCCCTCTCCCCTTTTTGCCGACAGACCGAAAATTTGCCGACTGCGACCAAATATGGGGGGGGGGGGTTACACCCAGTACGTCCCCGCTCGCTACGGCTCTGGCTGACCCGTGCCTTATTGGTGATAACATGCACTGAATAACCAAGGGTGTATCGCTCGAGTACACTCGGGTTCGTTTCCGGACTCGAGTCCGCTTCTTACTGGACTCGGAATTGGCCTGGAATGGGCTGCAGCTAGACTCGGAATTACCTATTTCGGCCAAGCCCATGAATATGAACTCAACATAAATGGTATTTTAGGCTTGGTTGTTATTGGTGCACAATTTAATACATGATCGGTCACAAACAGTCAACTAAATCACATGACGGGTAAGGCTATGAAGTTGACTTCTACAAATAGCCTTTTAAATTACTATTGGACATTAGACGAATAGTAAAATAGAAATATTTGACATGCTATAAAATTAGAGGACTCGGAAATGGCTCGAAAGTGGGGGCACTGGAATTGAAATTGACCTGAGATCGAAAGGTAGTGGACTCGCTAGGAACTGGCCCTGATAGATGGCCACTGGAATTGGAATTGGCTCGGAATCGGGTCAAGTGGACTGGGATAGAGCCTTTTGAATAACATCAACAGACATTTTAGCCTCCCAGGACGTTAACCGTTTGTGCTACAAAGCCATGGACGGGAAACCGCCTCTTTATACAGAGTGGGAAGAACACGGAAAGTGTCAATTTTGTTGGAAGAATTTGTCTTACTTGGAAGCAAAAGCAGTAAATACTACGGAGGGGGGGGGGGGGTGCTCGAAAGCGGAAATGTATGGCTCAATATGCTACCTCTTGTGGTAATTTTACTTGCGTAATAGTATGACTTCAGCTTCTTTTTTCTCCGTGGCAATAAACCGTCCTTTTGAATGTTGGACAAAGATTTAACCTGGTTGAGAAGTGGCGCTTATTTGGCTGTCGGTAACTTCTTAGATGTCAAGCTATTACTTCAGGAAATCCATTTTCCTGGGTATTACTTGGCATGAATAAGGTGATAAAAAGATACTGTACGTTTAAAGTATCACTGAAATGCCCTTAACAACTTTGATCACTTATTAAATGATTGTATTAAATCTTTCCAACGATATAGTACGATCCCTCTGGATTTTATGCCATAGTTCTTACGATTTGCGGCTAACTCGTGTGAAAGAAAAGCTCGCTACATATTTTTCAAAAATAGCTCGACAGTTTATTTGTTCTTGCTCTAAAGATGGACAATTGATTTAATTAAAAAAAAACCCCAAATTTATTTTTTTCTTCAGTGAAGAACCAAACTGTTTAAATGTGGCAAAGATCATGTGTGGTATAGCTGTGCAGTATCTGTGTTTTTCAACCAGCCTACAAGGGGACCACGCATATTAGACCCTTGATGAAGAGGTCTGAAGGTGGTGAGGTTTGTCAGTTAAGTTTGTGTCCTTTTGGGGAAATTAGCTCATTAAGGGAGCAGAACTCCTTCCTGAGTAACGTTTGGTTTCTCCACTTGGCTCTTCGCCAAAGAGCCGAGGGGACTTTGGAAAAAGTATAAAAGCTGTTAGCACTCGAAACCCCATTTGGCCTTTTGGCTAAGATTATGTGTAGTATCTGTTCTTTTTAGCTAGTCTACAACGGGACTACGCATGACAGATCCATGGTGTAGAGATCTGAAGGTCGTGAGGCTGGTCATATTCAGTCTAAGTCCTTGGGGACGTAGTTCCTTTAGGGAGGAGAACTCCATCGGGAGTAAATGTTTGGTTTTCGCCTTTCGGCTCTGGGCCAGAGAGTCGAGGGGACTTTGGAAAAGTATTAAAACATCTACTCTTCAAACTCCACCATTCTTTTGTCTAAGTAAGTGGGCCCTATATTACCAACCCCATCCCCAAAGCCTTTGCAATTACGATGAGCTAAGTCACATTTCTTTAGAAGATTATTTTTTGTCCATGGAATTGTTTCTCCCAGGTCACTGCTTCGACTGACCTCTACTCCCTTCGGTAAAACAAAAGGATAACAAATGATCGTTTTTCAAGAGTCCCAATTTGTCTTGTATTTGATATCAGCAAATAGTTTGCTTAATCGGCGACTTACTGGATGATTTAGCGAGATTGGATACCTTCTGCACAGATCATAGCTCCATGATGTTAGAGCAAATACACCTACAGTGTCATTTGTAAATCACGATACTTAAAGGTCTGTCCAAGTGGGATATAGTAGGCTAGAGGGGAGAGGCGCATATTCACCGGCTTTTAAGTCTAGGAAATGAAAACAAGACCTCGCTAGCGACACACATTTATACTTTTCTATTTTGAAATGAAACTACTGACAAGTCTGCTGTTCAAAGAAAACGAAACATGCTTTTCGTCCCATTCTGACCCCAATAACAATTTGATGTCATCACAAAATCGTAGCCAAGATGTGGGAAGGGGGGAGGGAGCTGAGTGGCTGCCTCCTTAGAAAAATTTCCCCTCCCTAGAAAATCAGAAATTACAATTTCCTTAATGCATTTTTGTATATCTGGCCCCTAAAAGATATTTCCCCCCTGGAAGCTATCTCGCTCCCTTCAATACCTTGTCTGGCTACGGGCATGTGTCATGATCATTCCTGTGTCAATAGCTTTTGTCGTTTTGTTTTACAGAAAGGGAATTATGGCAGGTTATTCATCAGTCGGGGGCGCTCGTCCAAAGACGTTACCGACTAGAAGAGACTCTAATGGTAACAAGAATGGATATATCAGTTCCTCATAACTCTTAACTTGTAAAACATAAAAGTTCACTAAACTTCACTGTGTTGGGAAAACTATGAGAAATTAAGGCGGCTATCTGGATGAACCTTTTTATATTCAGTCGTGTTCATTTCATTATTAGGGTCGAGAAACTCAGTAAACTGAAGTTAGGTTGATGAAGCAAGCTACTTCAATAGTTTAAATACGTCCCAGTGTGGTGTGTGTGTGTGTGTGTTTGTTTGGCATTCAGACGGAGGACCTAAGCAATGTATTTCAGGTCCTCATAAGGAAATTCAATAGATTTCTCAAGTTCTAGGAAGTGTGAACAATTTAGACAGTCCATTGTTAAAGTTTGGGTTAACTAAGCAAACACAAAGGAGATAACAACGAGGTCCTCAGTTTGAACGCGAAAACGTGCGTGTATGTGACAGTGTGTGTGCGTGTGTGTGTGAGAAGGGGGGGGGGGTTACAATATTGTACATTTTTCGTCCAACCAGACAAACTGTGTATTAAGCTATTTATCATCTAACAATCTACCGTACGTCACATATTCCATTCAGTTTGCTTCTGAAGGGTATGAAATTCGCATCTTACAGACTTTGAAGCCCTACTCTCCGATATAAAGGGTTTGCTATTACAAGATGAAATAAAGATGGTAGCGACTGCCTTGGAGTTTAAACCAGCCGAAGTTGACACGCTTGAGAAAAGTGAGGACCCTGGTCATCTTTTCGTCCATTTATTAAAGAGAAAGGGGATAATCAACAGTACGGATATCTCAGCCCTCTCAGAGAAGCTCAAGATTTGCGGTCGTCATGGTGTTGCTGATGACGTCAATGCGTCTTTTCAAAGATATTTGTCTCAGATGAAACCTCAATCAAAGGAATCACAGAAGCACAAGGGTAAGCTATTCTACTTGATATCATTTAGGCGACAAAATAAAGTTTACATGAGGAATTAGTAATCTTTCTGTTCAACGTTCTTTTACAAGTCGTTTCTAAATACTCATACATGCGTACAGTTATGTCCAACCAGCGAAGAAGGCTTGTCGAAGTTTTCAGCAATTTTATGTCTCGTTCTCAAAAATATACGTTTATATTCACATACAGCCCTTGCAACGGACAAGTACATATAAAAAGTGGACAGACACATGACACGTTTTCTTAGTATGCTTTAAAAGCCGAGTTTTTAGAAGTTTCAGTTTTACAATGATTTCATATTAATCTGCCGGCACGTGCACTTTTGCCAAAAAATTCCTTTGTAGGCTACCCGCCAATATAGTAGTGGCGCTCAGCTTTATGTCACGTATTATTCGGCTACCTAAAAAAAAGTCATCACAAAGGATAATGAAAGACCCCCTCAAATGATAGGTTAAGCCCCCCCCCCGAAGGTAATTCCGGTTGTGTAATTTCACAATTACTATTGCTACCGCTGCCGTCACCGCCACCGCCATCACCACCACCGCAGCCCTCGCCACCGCCACCGCCACTACCATTACCACTACCACTACGTAACAAGTGATAATTCTCGCTGCAAATGCACCACATCTAATTTAATACATACTTGTACTGAAACAGTATGTGGCACTACTAGTTGCAAATGTACTACATCTAATTTTAAAGTATTACAACTAAATTTGGAGGTGTCGCTGTGACAGGTTTCGAGTAGCATGAAATCGGCGAAGTTGAAGTGATGCATTCTGTTATGAAAATACCTGCGCGCTGACTTCCTACTTGCATAGGCGGCTCGCCATAGGGGCACGGGGGGCACTTGCCCCCCCCCAAAGTTTTCAAAGCATGGTCTTCAAAATCTTCCAAAAAATAAAAAAAAAAAACAATTCGAGATGGTTTAAATAAAAAGTATTTCTAAATTTAGACGAAATCATCCCTCTCTCACAAATATGACATATTAT
>WURT03062448.1:0-13784 GCA_009936505.3 Holothuria glaberrima | reverse complement strand
GGGCTAGTTTGCTTAACAATGGGAGAGCTATGCAAACCATCTGCATTCACTCCCTGAGAGGCTTTCGATAGAGCCTGACTGGCAGAGGGCAGCAACCATGAAATTTAGTTTGGACACTTTGCGTGACACTGTTGCACTTTAGTCAGAAAATGAACCCTATTGGTTTTAACAGAGGTGAAAGGCAGTCTGAGGTCATATGAGATGAAAATACGAAATTCTTAAAAACTGCTTGTAAACACGATATCTCAAGATAGCAATGATGCTCAATTTACTTGGTATATGACTTATTTATACTGAGAGGAAGAGCCCTTTTGTTTCCAAGCGTGGGAAAAAGTTATCTGTGGTCATCAGAGGTCAAAAATCAAAAAGCTTAAAAAGTTCAAGACAGGGATGACGAATAATTTTTTACTTCGGTCGAAGGTCATCTGACTTCAGTACAGGGTAAACTACGAAACTCTCGTAAACTGTATAGAGAGTGACGGTACCTCCAAGTAGTGTCCGGCGTTTTTCGAAAACAGTGCTGAATTTTTCTTACATTTCAAGGTAAAATTATAAAAAACAACATTTATTTTTGCACAGGTATAACTGTTACAGTAATAATCCTGATTTAAATTACCTAATTATGAACACGTGTAGATGTAGCAGATACTATGACTGAGGCATGGTTAGAAACACCTTACGCCCATCGAGTTCTTTGATGGCGTAGTGGATTAGAGTTGGGTTTTCACAAAGACGGCACTACTTTTTTCATTTATTGCTATTCAATTTTTTGTTAGGTTTAAAAGTCATATGAGGTCTGCAGTGGTCAAATTGTAAAATTATCGCAAAAATTGATGTAGTCAAGATGTATAAATGTGAACGCTGAACCTCACTGCAACAAATCACTCCCTTTTCTCAAGGAATTACTAAACCTTTGGGCTTTCAGGTTCAACGCTTATTCAAAAATATGAGGATAATTAAAAAGCTTCACTGTAATGAGTTAATGTCCGTTTATTTTAAATACCGGTACTTTCAAATTTGCTACAGGGAATTTTGCTCTCCTGAAGTCTTGTCGTGGCGCAGCATAGCGTCTACACCAAGGATTATTAATTGGTGATACCTTAAAAAGGAGTATCAAAAGTTGCCCAAAATATTCTTAGATTTCCAATACCAACATTTTCTGGTTACCTAGCGCCTGTACAAGTGATGGTTTCGGCGAACGCTGGCCCTCCTTTTTCGTTTATTGCCAAAGAGCACAAAGGAAATATACCATTGCAATGATAATTTTAAGGCACTGAATCCCATTGCACCACATTCAAGGGCTTATTTTTCTAAATTTACCCAGCCAGCACCGGATTCACAGCCGTAAATGCACCTTCGATGCTCTAATGTGAAGGCTTACGTTCAGTGGCATACCTGGACAGGTAGTTTGCCTCCACATTAATTTCTATTGGGCAGAACGAGTGGATTTATTTACAGGTAGAGAGACGTACTAAGTTATGAAGCTAGTCTTTCCACACCAATTCCACGCAAAGAAAGTTGTAACAGAAAACCAGAGGTGGATCAAGATCCTATTTATTCGTTTGGATAACGGAGCAAGGGTCAGAAGGATTTCTAGAGGTCGGAGTAGACAACATGCAATATTTTTATTTTAAAATTCACCAAAGTAGAGTCGCCAATCGTTTCTTTCATCTGCTACTGACATTAATGGCTGTCGCAACATCTGCCTATTAGCAGAATTTGCACTAATCTGTAGTGTACTTTGTAGTGTGGGTACATGACTATGAGTTCGGATACCAGGTCATGAGTACGGGTAAGGGTACCAGGTCATGAGTACGGGTAAGAGTACCAAGTCATATGTACGGGTACGAGTTCGGGTCCAAGGAAAAAGTAACCATGAGTACGAGTACGGGTACGGTCAGAGAGTGCACGAGCACGAGCAAGGGTACGGGTACCATGTCATGAGTACGGGTACGGGTACCCAGTCATGTGAACAGTTACGAGGACTGGTAGCAAGCCTTTACTGCGTTACTATAATTATTAGATATGTGGACAGACTCAAACCCCCATATTGTCCTCTTTCCCAAAAAATTCCGACCTTATGACGTTTTCCATCCAGCCAGTGCCCGTGAACGACCCTGGGTACCAGAGGCATATAACCCCAGAGCAACTTCCTCCATGGACAAATAGAAAATAATAGACGAAATGACCTACAGAGCCTCTTATGGTGAGTCGATGGTGGAGGAGGGGGATGCATGTCCAGAAGATATAAAGACTCATGGTTGGAAACTTCAATTGTCAGTTGAGATGCTTGTCAGGTAAATTGGTAAGTTGTCTGGAGGGAAATTGTGTGGTGGGAAGTGGTCTATGGTGTGGAATATATCGAGGGACCCGTCCATTACTTACCATTATAAACTGCCAACTTCTGCTAAACACCATTCAGCTAACGCAGATTACCCTGTAGAGGGGACTCTCTTCGCTCAGTCTCTTTTCTCAGTTTCGCAAACCAGGAATATGAGTGCCGAGGGAATATACCGCTCAGCCTGCTACATAGGCAATACAGTTAAGCGTATCTTAAGAAGTTGCCACACATAATATACACTGTAGCTCCTGTAGCTTATTTTTTTCAGCTGTTATGCGATCCACTTGGTTGGTGGTAGGCTGTTGTTATTATTCAATATTCATCATTATGAATGGATCATTATTTCTTGAAATAAAAGAGACTTTGCTAGCTCATTCCTAGCGTCAGTTAATTCGTCAGCAAGGAAGGTGCATAAAAAGCCATACACCAGTATGTGGACGACTCCTTTCAGTTAATATGAGCATTAACGTTAGTCACTGTAATTTTGTGACAGTATTTCCTCGAAGAGGACTCGACAGATCTTGCCTATGGTTTGAATTTTAGGTAATGAACTGCAGACTTACAATGTCTTAGTAGGCATGCTATAGTTAAGCTAAGGCAGTACAGCATTACCACAATACGTTCGTAAAGTGGCGTCAGGGCCCCTAGTTCTATAGTGAACAGTTGTTTCTTTTGGGATTTGGGGGGATTTTATTACCAAGAAACATTCTTTCCCTGAAAAATATTGCAACATTTGCTCAAATACGAGTTAATTTTATCATAAAATAACATTTGCTTTATATTTTCAGTCAAATTGGTTCATACTTAGCTTTGACAGATAAATAGGTATGTACATGGCCGTATGCAGGATTTTTATCGAAATATCCAACAGCCACAAGGGTGGTGGAGAAGTGAAAAGCCCACTCCAGAGCCTTAGTGTCCAAGGACTCACCTTAGAGCCCCTGTTGGGGTTCAGGGGTGATGCCTTGGTGAAATCCAGGAGACCCAGTCACTGGAAGCTCTGGGGTATTCACCAGATTGTGGGCATTAATGACATTAGATGGCCACTTTTAAAAGACCACAAAAATCAAAATATGACTCTCAAAGTGGCACTTATAGTCATTAATCGGTATGAATAAAAGCCGGCCGAAATGATTATGCAGAGGGATTGACAAAGAAAGCGAGAATAACTTTTTTAAGCTTTCCAGCTGAGCTTTGGAACAATAATTTAAACCAAATTGTCCATACAGCCTGGTAGTAAGAATGAAAAAACCAGCAGTCAGCATGTGTGTACAATGTGCACCAAAAATCATATTTTTTCAACATTTATAGCGATATGCTTAATTTAAAAATTAGGAAAGGAGAGGGGTCTTCCCCCCCCCCCTTGCTATGCATTTCCCATACTACTGTAGATGATACTTTCCATGTCTTACAAGTTGCATAATGTAAACAGCCTGTATTTTAAATTGTTAGGAATTTATTTAGATCCGTGTGATAAAAATTACATAGCAACAGTTTGTTTTTTAAAGGGAAAATACAGTCACCCCAAACAGAATTACTGTACCCTGTCACCTTTATTCAAGAATGGCTTGTTTTGATCATGTGACGCTATTTTTGTTACAAAATTGTTAAATTCATGGAGAATATCTTCTTTTTTGACCATTTTTTGTAATAAATATGCAAATGAGAGATCTGCAAGAGTTGCTTATTTTTCAAAGCAATTTTGAGGCGATTGCCTAAAGCATTTAAAGGTATCAAAGGTCGCCCCAAATTTATTTTGAAACATCAGCTTAATCTTTCAAATCTCCTCTCCTTCACTTTAAAGCATTGAATGATGTTAACAAATAAAAAACATTGAATATTCAAGATGACATAAGGAGTTATCCAACAAAAATTTAACCGTGTGATAACAAAACAAAATTGTCACATGATTGACAAGAGCCATTCATAAAATAGAATACGGAACCTTGTTACACTATCAAAACTAGGGAGACTGCATGCATATTTGCTTTAAATAAAACCGTCCAGTACTGGGCACATGGTAGCGCACAGTTAAACAATAAAACTTGCTTTTGGAGTTGAGTACAGATTATAATTTGGACAATGAGTGTGAGTACATGACCATGAGAACGGGTGCGGGTATCATGGCATGGGTACGAGTTCGGGTACGGGTACCAGGTCATGAGTAAAGGTATGGGCATTAACATATATTTATATCCTGACAAATTCAGTGTTTGATCATTTCATTAAGGGATACCCATCATATGCGTTCGCCTACCACTTAGTATCATCTTGGTAATCCTGTGCAAACAGTTGTAGGGGTATGCACTGACCCACAGAATCTGATGGTACGAGTAATCTATTTGGTAGGAGGTAAGTCATGTTTTCTCCACTGCTTGGAACAAAGATTTCTTAAGTACTCTTTTACATTGCTTCCTTTAAGTGCATATCTATAAGACACTGTTGTTTGTGTAGTTAGATGAGGTTTTACGGCTCAGATCGTCAAGACCAGGGAGTAGTTGATGTCCTCACATTTCTGCTGGGATGTTCACATAGTTACGATAACATTACCTCTCTGCGTCTGGAAGTAAATGAGATATCCCTATTATGATGTAATATAATGTTGTAGAAGGATTTCAGTCTCTAATATATACTCCCACTGTTAACGCTTTTGATCCCAATTGTTCATATAGGTAGGCTATTTACTATTGGTGTTGGGTTTGAATGCTAGTTTGTGATGCATGTTACAACCAATAATGTAAAAATTAACCGATAATGTAAAACAAATTTACCGATAATGTAAAAAAATCTTTCAACCGATAATTGAAAAAAAAATTTACCGATAATGTAAAAAAAAATTTACCGATAATGTAAAAACTCTCGTTTACCGATAATGTTAAAAACTGTTCCAACGAAGATTTCATATGGTCCTATGTACATATGTGCGTGTATATGTGTGTATGTAGGAAGGTAGGTATGTACGCAGGTAGGTAACAAATTTTTTACCTCACGAAAGCGAACTTACCTACGATAGAAAATATCATAAAAGGACTTCACATATTTTATTTCATAAAGGTGGATCATACTGATGGCACTGCTTATTTGCATATGGTCCATAAGAGGGCGCCCCTAATAAAAACCAGATATCTCGAATACTAAAGGATTGAAAATTACAATTTAAAATCAGCATGTCCGAAAACCGAGGCGTGTTGTTATTCTAAAGCTGAAGCTAGGTTATTCCGCCTCACCCATTCCCCGCCCAGGGGAAGAAGGGGCTGAAATGGAAACCTCATATTTGATAAAAGTTGCGTCCTATAGGTAATCGACCACGCTGATCAAAGATCCGAAGTCAGTTTTCCAGTATCTTGATCGTAGTGGGATATACCGGCCGTCAAAGGGCCCATTTTAGGTCCATTGTCCCTTAGAAGAGATTTTGGGCTTATCAAAGGCTTCATTTTTAAAACTAGGTGGTTACCAATTAAAATTTAAAAATATGGTTTCGATTGCACTCGTTATGTAGGTGAAAGTTTACTCTTTCTTATATGCTTTCATTAATTTGGGGACGAGTTGCGCCTTACCTCCAGAGAAGATCCCTATCTCCGAGATGATAGTGGACAGGGGATTGGCCCGTCAAAATGTCATGCACAACATATGGGCCTCCCGTTCTTGTGAGTACCAAGCTTGTTTCCCTTCCCACTGCTGCTACTCTATATGCGTGATGTTGAAAAACGCGTTTTTTCCCATATGCTGACACTAATTTTGGGGTCGTGTTTTACTTTACCCCTAAGGAAGGTCCCTGTCTCGAACCAACCCTTAGCCAACCATTTCAAACTCAAAAAGTGATAGGCCCATGTGTTCTGTATAACATAAGAACGGCGTATGTTTTGAGGGGGCTGCCCTGGTTAGATTTGGATGTGTGAGAGCAGCACGAGAGCGTGCGGAACAGTCGGGTACATTAATGTTAGCATTATATGACAAAAATGGGTTTTATTTTTCAGCTGTAAATGCACCCTGTATCTAGTAGAAGGGGACACGCCCTAAGTACCTTCAGGGGTGATAGGCCCTCGTATTGCTAACAAAAAGTTGAAGGCGTTTTTGGATGGTTCATCTAGGTTGGCTGTAATGGGTTTTTGAAAGAGACTAGTCGAAATTCGGGCAAAAATAAATGTTTCTATATATGGGATCTTTTGGTGGTTTTTGAATGAGCCCTTCAAACTCGATAGGTTGATAGGCCCATGTTTCCTGTATATGATGTTGACGGCGTTTTTGGAGGGGCTGCTCTTGTTGGGTCTTGAGCTGCGTTTAAAAAGAGCCAGTCAAAAAACGGGCCGTACGGGTCAAACAAAAAAGTGATGACATAGAATAGATGGAAAAAATGCGTTTTCAGCTTTGAATACGCCCTGAGGAGACATGCTAGTTTGGTGCACTTGTTAAACAGTACCGTTATTGGCATCATGCTCCAGTAAGAAGGCGAGAACAACCCTGGTTTCCCAGTGGCTGAACATTTTAATCTCGCTGTTCACAGCTTTGCCAACCTAAAAGTCTTTATTCTTTTTGGTACCTTCAAAACAGCACAGGACCTTAGAAAATGTGAAGTAAAAACTATCCTCAGACTAAATACACACAAAAGAATGGACTTAACAGTAATTCAGATTTCATGAGCGGCAATGTCTAAAACTAAGGGGTGTTTATACAGTTTCTTGTTCAGTGCACGTTTTTTTACAACTGAAGAAGAGCTGGGAATATGCTCGAAATATTTTGTTCTGTATGTAGCTATTGAGTTTTACACTTAATTTGGCAAGAAGATATCCATTTTTGCACGTTTTCTTTTCTGTTCTTTATATATATATATATATATATATATATATATATAAGCATAATCAGGAAACACGACGAACAGGACATGTCCGAATGAGGGTAGGATCACTAAAGAGGATAATACCGTGCTACACAAAATGTATTAGAGAAGAAACATAAATAACACAAACTACCCTGCCAAGCTTTCGGACCCTCCACGCATAGTGAGAGAGTCCATGAACAGTTAATGCCTTAGATACTAACATATTTGCACCATGTTTATTAGACGTACAAAATTTTCGAAGCCGTTCTTCTCCATCAGCCTACACCAAAACTGAATTCTGTTTAGGAATGCACTGTACATAAATGAAACCAGGAAAACCATTTTGGGTCTTTAAACTGATATTTTGGGTCAAGGGCCGTGATCACTGGGAGATGAGGGGCATGGTTCCCCAGTAATTTGGTTGGGTACACCTTTTCAGTCCGACACGTTTTCAGTCCGAAAATAAAATACACGTTTTCAGTCCGAAAAAAGCGAGTTTTCAGTCCGACACGTTTTCAGTCCGAAAATAAAATACACGTTTTCAGTCCGAAAAACGAGTTTTAGTCCGATAGATTTTCAGTCCGAAAATAAAATACACGTTCTCAGTCGGACCTTCTACATCCCAATTTGTAGTGTTTATGATGACGATGACGATGACGATGACCTTGACGATGACGATGATGATGACGATGACGATGATGATGACGATGACGATGACGATATTATTATGTATTGTTGTTGTCGGTGTCGTTACTGTTTTCTCTCCATTTCTGTTTTGATTTTCGAACTTCCGTTTTTTATAACAGTAACCATCCTGCGTACTGAACATTTGTAGGAATTTTACCTAGTGTTATACTTAATGTACAAAATATCTTGATTCATATTTACAGAGCAATACCCTCTGGCATTTAAAAATTTTTCTAGAGATGCTATCGTGTTACATTGATAAGTTGTAAATGAGGTTTGAAGGTAATAACTGACGAGGCGTTAATTACTTTATTCTTCATGGCACAAATAAAAGAAATCGATCCCAAAAGGTCTAACTCTTAAGAAATATGGAAAGCTTCCTCTAGCTTAGTAAAATTCATACGTTTACCCCTCTTTATATTAGTAGTATAGTAACGGATGTGCTTCCCAACTTGCAGAGCAAGTTTAAATTTTAATTATAAGGGTGGTATTTATGATTTCGATAACAGAAAAAGATGTCATCTCTGGAAAATACAAATTGCCTTCTTAGAACTTCTAATTTTACATCTAATATAAACTACCGGTACATCTCCTAAACAAGTGGTCGAGTTTTACAACTTCATTCTTGCAAAACAGAACACATATTTAAGTTGACCGTACCCATGAGTAACAGCAATTCATTTGTGGGCAGGATTCTATGCAAAAGCCAAACTGGAAATACAACACTTACTCTCTCTCACCGAGACCCAGGACATGTCCCAAATATTTTCCCAGTCATACGTATCAAAGTTAAATAATTCATTACTGCAATTGTTGATGGCAGTAGGTTTAGTGACAACTCTCTTGATAACGGGATTGTTAACAAACTGAGAAAGTGGACACGCTTAGAGGGTCTTTTGTACCCAAGAACTACATTTGTTAGGAATTTCCGTTGGGCCTCATTCATTCATTCATTTATTTATTTCAGTATAAATGCAAAAGTCTTTAAATAGGAGTAATAAAATACATTTATAGGAAGAATAATTAGTATAAAAGTTAAGAAGATTAAGATGATAGGATAATATGTACAGTAACAGTATATCTACATGTACAAAGGTTCATACATAAAACAATACAACAAACTACATCAAAGCTACAACGAAGAATCTATGTGCTCAGATTGAATGAATAAAGCAGCACGATAGATAAAAGAGTTTCTAAAAACTTTTGTCCTGTATTTTGGCAAGATGTGCGGATTCCTTAGTTAAATTTCTGTTTGTTTTTTTGCAGGACACTTCTGAGTGCAGTGTACAGTGGATGATTTTGGTCATTAATTTTGCAAGCCATTCTTTTAAACTCATTTCTTGCAGCATCATTTACCTTTTGTACAAGCAGAGTGTAATTTAAATTAAAAATCGTTGATGTATATTTAAGACATTTCATTAGCATTTGATTGTCTTTTTGTAATATAAAATAGTACCAAACATGTACTGCATAAATCACATGGGGTAAGATAATACTGCTGAAAACTTTTCCCGAGCATTCTGATTAAAGAAAGATACTGTACAACATATGCCAAACTCGATACTATGTAATGCACTTTGCTTAATACCTTTGAAACATGCAAGAAAATGTTAAACCTTCATCAATGTACACTCCCAAATATTCAGTTTTGGGAGTTCTAGTCTCTTCAGAACCATCAATAACAACAGGTAGCGATTTCGATCAAATGAGTCCATCATGTTTTATATTTTTGTTTGCAGAACACATTTCCTTTGACGTTGGGGAATTAAGCAGTAAATTCTTACGATCACATGTAGAAACTATGTCGTTTACAGAGCACTGGTAACTTAGTTGATCAGTTTCAAAAGTACTCTTTGAAATCTTGCATTAAAGAGCAGTATCATCGGCATATTTTGTAACAGAAATACCAGAGTTTGACCTTATTTCATCCGTATATATAATAAATAAAATAGCAGATAATGGGCCTCCCTGGGGCACGCTGACCTTCATTTCTGATACATCTGATAATCCTTTGTGTAACTTAATTTGTCTACGCCATCCTTTAAGAAATTGTGCCAAACAATGAAAAAACCACATTTCCTTGATAAAATACGAAAGTTCGTTTAATAATTGATTTGGCAAGACTGTATTAAATGCACTTGAAAAATCGAGAAAAAGAACCTTAGATATAGTTGTTTCCCTACAATTTAAATGTGTAACAATGTCATGAATTAATAAAAACACAGCATCAATACACGACACTCCTTTCTTATAGGCAAACTGACGTTTGTCCCCAAATTTCTCTGCATATTGCATTAAGTGGTTTAGAATGATCTTTTGCATACTATTGAAAGCAATACTTGTCAGATCAATTGGTAAATAGTCATTTACAGTATTAGGATTCTTTATTTTCGGGACAGTTGTCGTTAAGGCAGTTTTCCAAACACTACACACTAAACACTACTCCAAACAGTACACTACTGTGATCTGACGTTGATATCGGATTCATTTTCTTAGCGTTGTAGCAATTACCTTGAATATACACCGGATCTAGCATAGAATTCGACAGTGGTTAAGTGCAGAAATTCACAATATTGTGGAAGCCCATTGTATCGATCACATTTATACGTTCTCTATTTATATCTCCAACCACAAAAAAAAAATATGTGCGAGGATTTTTCTTCTGCAAATCGGTTATTGTAGATATCAGAATCTGATCGGATGTAGCGAAAATTGCTGATGGTCGTGTATACAAATTTATGATAGTAATATTTGAGAATTCACTACGCAGGAAACGTGGTCGGGTCCTTACAACAATAAGCTCAATATCCGGTGTTGAGGTGGGAGGTGGTTGAACATGTCTTTGGATTGCAAATTGCCGAGTCCTTGGATATATAAGTGATAAGTCCTCATCCGTTGTCAGAGAACTGACTATCGCAGCGAAACATGTAATAATTATTAACCCAGCCTCCCTCCATCCTCTTGAAATACCATTAATGAGCCCCCAATGCTATGTTATTGGGAAGGCATTTAGGTTAAATTTCTGTTTAAAAGAATTAAAATTAAAGAGGGTTGCCACTATCTTGGTTTCCAAAATTATCATGACAAGATGCTTCGACCCATGCACCGAAAACTTGCTTTACGAAAATTTTAGGCATTGCAGAAATATACACCTCTGTACAATTACAATGAATATATAAATCATTCCCAAGAGCTGCTAAATTCTGATCAAAGAAAACTTTCCAGACTCCTTTGGTGTCACTACTACAATAGCGTCGAATTCAAGTAGACTTTAAACTATACATGAAGGTCTTAACATTCTTCCCTTTTAATCCACCCTCATATGTATTATTTAATGAACTTGTACGTTTGATTTTATCAGGGTTATGTGACCATCTAAAACTTGAAATAAAATATATGAAGCAAATGAATGTTTTCCCTTCGTTCGATGGTATAAACATTTCATTTGTTGAAAGTTTGAACAATTTTATTCAACTCAGCTACATCTCGTTGCACAGAATTTTTTCAAACTTTTAATAAAATGAAAATATTTGCACTATTGCACATTCGCACTAAAACGTTCATCATTTGTATACTATGGTATTGTTATCGTGAAGTGATTGCAATATCATGACCAAGACACAAGACCGCTTACTTTCCTCAAAAAACGTAGTCAGGTAGTACGTCATTTTAGTAAGCAAACACCAGGACGCAGATGTGCGTAACGCACCGAGACGGTGTGTACGAGTAGTAGGCTATGGGCAAGAGGCACTCCACGGGCTAACCCCACCCAGCCCAATGTTTTTTTGGAAACCCTATGGTCCTATGAATACAAAATTAAGTGATAACAGTAAATATTTTGGGTCTCACTGATTCAAAATGGCTGCCAAAAATAGCGGCAAAAATAAGAATATTTTGTATTAAATAAAAAGAAAATATTCATAAAAAATACTTTTGAGTTCTCTGCTCTTAAACTTTGGTCATATTTTATGACAAAAATTCCCAAGTTGATTTGAGGGACCATTTTGGCGGGATTCAGTTTAACCAAGCTGGCAAAAAAGGAAAATGTCCACCAATGGTATCATTAAATTGTTTTATGATAATTAGGAAAATAATCCTAATAATATTTTCAAGACATTTCAAGCTAAAGTCAGTTCATATTCCGTAATAAATATTGAAAAAGTATTTTTCTAGCCTTTCTTTTTTTTTGTAAGACCTAGGTCAACAAGATGGCGGAAATGGCAAAATAGCCGCCTATTAGCCCATATAATTATTTATAATATATTGAAAAAATGTGAAAAATATTTACGGAAAACATGTTTGAAACATTTGTTCTTAATGTACGGCCATCTTTTATGCCAAAAAAATATTGCTAGTAATACTTTTGTAAGAATTCCTGTTAACCAAGATAGCAGAAATAGCAAAATAGCCGGGCATATAATATATAGTAGAAAAGTATTTTTGAAAAATATGTTTGACACAGTTGCTCTTACTATCTGGCCATAAATTAAGCCAAATGATCAAAATTTGTTTGTTTGGGCAGTTTTATCTTGGAATTCACGCCAACCAAAATGACAGAAAAACAATATTACCCCTATATTAATAAGAAAAATGACTTAATGATTATTTTTCTGATCATAACAATGTATTTTAATTATTGATTCCTTGAGGAAGGCGGGCAGGGAATCTATGCAATGGTGGTGCCGTGTGTGTGCCTGTGTGTATGTGTGCGCCTGGGTTGTGTCTGGGTTGCGGCATGTATGTGTGCATTCACAAACATGTCCTTGGGGATGCCGGTGTGGTCGGGTCGGGCTCCGCTCTCGCACGTCTTTCCTAGCTCACGCGCGGCTCGAAACTGGAGTAGTTACCAGAAAATTCGGCCACTGCAATGAAAAGTCACGAGCGGCTTCACGTGGCTGCCTTACAGCGCAGCCCGCCCTCAACACGTACCTCACGTCGCCTACTTCGCGGGCAGCTTCGCTGCTTTGCATTTCCCTTGCATTCCCTGTCGGGTCCTTTCCTAGTATCCCGTAGGGCATTGGATGTGCGTATGTGTGTCTATATGACGCTTAGCTTGTAAACACGATATCTCAAGATAGCAATGACCGACGCTTTTCATATTTGGTATATAAATTTGTCATGTAAAGGGGAAGACCCTAGTGTTTTTGGTGGAGGTCAAAGGTCATCTAAGGTCGGCGGAGGTTAAACTGCGAAAACCTTGCAAATGGCTTGTAAACACGATACCTCAAGATAGCAATGACCGACACTTTTCATTTGGTGTATAGATTTGTCATGTAGAGTGGAAGAACCCTATTGTTATTGTGGAGGTCAAAGGTCATTTGGGGTCATGGGGAGTCAAACACTGAAAACCTTGTTAACAAGATATCTCAAGGTAGGAAGCTTGGATAGATTCCATACTTAATATGTGCATGCCTTATGGTGAGAAGGAGAACCATGTTGTCTTTGACGGGAGGTCAAAGGTCATCTGGGGCCACAAGCAGTCAAAGTCTGAGAACCCTCTAAACAGGATTTCTCAATGTGGGAAGCTTGGATAGATTTCATACTTGGCACATGGATGCTTCATGGTTGGAGGAAGAACCATTTTGTTTTGAGGGAGGTCAGAGGTTATCTGTGGTCATTAGAGGTCGAAAAGCAAAATTTCCCAAGAATTCACAAGAAAATCTCAACATTTACAAGGGCAAGGAATCACTAAGCCTTTGAGCTTTCTGGTTATCTTGGCAGGAATTTTGCTTTCCACCATGTAGGTTGACCTAGATCTTGAAAAATTTTCAGAAAATACATTCTGAATTTTCATAAAAGTCTTTGGACGTAGCCTATAAATAAGACTGTGTCTACAGTATTTGACATTGATCTGACTGTCATCATTAGGCCTGATGTCAAGACAGTATCATGGATCTTCATGTGAAATAGACTTGTCAACTAATGTGTGCTGGC
>WURT03062437.1:0-13784 GCA_009936505.3 Holothuria glaberrima | reverse complement strand
ATACATCTGTAGCAAAAGAATGGGAGGATGGGACTTTGCAAGTATATGTTCATGAATATTGATACCTCTGAGCTGAATGGAGGGTAAAGTGTGAAGAATATCCCAGTAGATCTGAGCATAGGCAGGATTCATGTCATGTTCTTTTGTAGCATTTTCATCTATTGTTTGGGAGGGGATTTCTTGGGAAGCTGTGTAACAGCATAAAGGTCTGTGGACATGAACCTTGTACAACACAGCTCTTTTACTCAACAATGGTAGATTAAGATGACCTAATGGAAAATCCATAGGAATTGTTTCAGTATCATTTTCCACTCTCAATATCTACCACCTCTTCAAAGTTTGACCTTTTCTGAGAATTCTCATTTATTGTTCACAAGTTGTAATCTGGAGTGTTTTACAGGGTCCGCATTTTTTCAATCCCATATAAATGATGTGTTAATTACCTTCCAGCTAGTGTCTAGCTTGGTGTTTAATGTTGATATTTTGAAAGTAGCCAACAGCTATTTCCAAAATAAACCTCTCAGGGTATGCCAACATTGGAGTACTCCAAGCTGGGGTTATTTGGAAAGAAAGCTAAACAAAGGACAACATAAGACCGATCCACAGTACCTCTCTCCATATTAAAAATTTGCATATGCAGCTCATGTTTATTCATGATGCAGGTGCAAAAACAGTAGTCTTGTACAGTGGTCAACATATGGTGGATTTGATGGGGACTTCCATTATTTTTAACATTTTTAATGCTAAATTTTACCTCAGATGGGTAGGTATGGCATTTACATGTCCACAGACGGACAGATCTAAATTACTAGATAAGCCCTCTGAGCTATTTGCTAGTGTAGGCTAAACCCTGAAGCTTCTCCTAAAAGGAGTTAATATGACCTATAGAAACAACACCCTAGTAAACATTTTCCCGTTGGATCGACGTCATATTTGAGACCGCGTTTCCGTCGGACCGACGTCCACCACATTTCTGTTTGCAAAATTGTTTGACGTCCAAAGGAAATTGGCAAAGTATGGATGGCCATCAGGCAAAAAAGTCAGCAAGCAAAAAATGCATCCAAAATTCCGAAATCAAATACGCGAAAGTAGTATTTAAATTATTGATTGAAATTTAATTGCTCTGAAAACCAGACTGTCTTTCCCACAAGTGATGAGTGACCCAAATTTGAAAATATTCAGCAAATTAAAATTTTGCAAATCATGTATTTACATATGCAGGATAGTTCATTATCAATACAAATATTGTCCATTCCGCCAGCCAAATACAACATAATAAGGAAAATGTTTGATAAGGAAAATGTTTGACATAATAAGGATAATGTCTGATAATGTAAAGCTACTCACGTAAAAAAATGTTTGCCAGAAAATTCGAATAGGTGGCGTCCTAACAAAGCAATTGAGGACAAGATCCCCTTTATTGTGTTCTTCATACACAATGGCAGCTATATTGACACTTCTCTGCCAGGACTTGTTTCTGGAAATTTCGTATAATTTGGGTTATATGTATTTTTGGCAATAATGCCATACTGGGATAAAATACAAAATTTTCTTTCGTAAGTTTTACCCCAGAGTTTTACATGTAATTTTTTGCGTGTTGGTTTTTTGACTCGGATGGTTGCCCATACTTTGCTAACTTTCATTGGATGTCAAACGATTTGCAAACGGAAATATAGTAGATGTCGGTCTGACGGAACCGCCGTCCCAAATCCGATGTCGATCCAATGGCAAAATGTTTACTGGCACCAGATTTAACAAAAAGACAGTACTGCCATAGTTCTGAGAAAGAATTGTCTTGAACAGACTTCTCTCTTGAAGGAACGATGCAAAGATTTGCATATACAGCCCAAAACTAAGACCAAACCAAAAGAACTGAAGACAGTTCTGGGTGGTCTTGATCTCAGACCGATGGTTCCGTGGAATGCATGCCCGTCATGAAAACAAAATCATTTCCATTGCAGGTAGTCTGTCTGAGAAGCCCCGCCCCCCTCCCCCAAACAAAAACCCAGTGAAGTAATTGGTGTAAATTTGATGCCTTTTTACAAGGCACAGTCAGCATCACCCCACTGAACAACCAGAATGCAAAAATGCATTGAGGTTTCGATGATGTATACATGTTTTATTTAAAAAAATGCCATGTTACCCCATTTTTTTCAGTCACTGATGAAATGCTACCTTAAGGTGTTGGAAAAATACAGTTTTGAGTTCATATTTGATCTTGGGAATTCTTGGGAAATTTTGCATTTTGACCTTTGGAGACCCCAGATGACGATCTTGTACATTCTTGAAAAAGTTTGCTTTTTGAACTTTGGTGACCAGAGATGGAAGTCTCGGGAATTCATGGGAAATTTTGCTTTTTGACCTGCAGTGACCTCAGGTAAAGATCTTGGGAATTCTTGGGAAATTTTACTTTCTAACCTCTGGTGACCCCAGGTAAAGATCTTGGGAACTCTTGGGAAATTTTCCTTTTTGACCTCTGGTGACCCCAGATAAAGATCATGGTTTTCAGCATCTGACCCCAGATGACCTCCACCAAAAACAATAGCGTTCTTTCCCTTACCCTTACACATCTACATACTAAGTATGAAATCAATCCAAGCTTCCAACCTCAAGATATGATGTTAACAAGGTTTTCAGAGTTTGGCCCCTGGTGACCCCAGATGCACTTTGACCACCACCAAAAACAATTAGAGTTCTCTCTCTTACCATAGCACATCAATATACTAAGAATGAAATCTATCCAAGCTTCCTACCTTCAAAGTTTGACCCCCTGTGACCCCAGATGACCTTTAACCCCGCCAAAAACAAAAGGGTTCTTCCTCTTACCATAATGCATCTACATACTAAGTATGAAATCAATCCAAGCTTCCTACCTTGTGATATTGTGTTAACAAGGTTTTCGGACTTTGACCCCCGGTGACCCCAGATGACCTTTGACCCCTGCCAAAGAAAATAGGGTTCTTCCTCTTACTATAATGCATATACATACTATGTATGAAATCAATCTAAGCTTCCTAACTTGAGATATCGTGTTAACAAGTTTTCAGAGTTTGACCTCCAGTGACCCTAGACGACCTTTGACCCCTGCCAAAAACAATACGGTTCTTCCTCTTAATATGGGACATCTATGTACCAAATTTGACAACTGTCAGACTTTCCCTTCTAGAGATATTGTGTTAACGAGCAAAGTGTCACAAACCCACACAGTACATACACACACACATACAGGTTATTTTTCCTATCAAGGAGAGGACCTCATTGTTCTTTCCTTTGTGTTTGCTTCCTTAACCCTAACCTTAACAATAGATTGTCTATTGTTTGACACCTGAGGACCTCATCTTGAATAGAAAATGTCCTCACCTTATATGAAATGTTGGGTCCATACACACGCACATACATACACACGCCATCATGAATGCATATGTTTCTCTTATCATCGAAACCAAAAAAGGCCAAAACCATGGGGGTTATTGTCTCTGTGTATCAGAGTGAACACTATTTGATGTCTAAGTGAATTCCCCGATTATTCCCGAGTATATTTTTTACTTTTTCAATTTGCATACCATGAAGAGGCAACTTTATATCAACTATGGGCCATGTACTTGCTCCATGAAACCTTCCTTCAGGTTTTTTGGAGTTGGTCCCGGGTGGTCTGAGAGCTTTGTTGGTTTGGCTAACCCCCAAACCGATGCTGGTTTGGTCTCGAATGGGCTGAGCATAATGCTTTGTAAGTTTTGGGTGATTCTTATTGTGTTCCAACAATTGGACCTCAAAGTCAAGACCAACCCGCCCTTTAGAAAACAGTTTCCAAATGAATATGTCAGTAGAAGTTTTACATAATTTTAAGACAGTCATCACCCTAAAGAACATTTTTGGTGTAGGTATCAAAATTCTCAGTTGGTGACTGCTCTTTGATTGACATCAAAGTTTGAAAACTCAAATGATGCAGAGTAACTCACATTTCACACAATGCAGAAAGAGTGTTGGGTTACACATAATAGCTGTGTTCATTCACTAGAACATGACCTTAAGCAATAAAATAGGTTTGTGTCTGCACAAGGAGGAGCTTTATACAGTTATGGAAGGTGCTACAAGTTGCTCAATTGGGAGAACTTGAACCGACTGGGATGACGAGAATTGCCCTTGAAGCAGTGTTACACCATGGAGTTGCCAACTCAAAGATGGTAACTCCATGGTTACATATTACACTGAAATAAAACAAAATACAAGAATTGTTATGCTTTTGTTCTTACATGTTCTTATGAAAGTAGTACCATAAAATCATTTGTATTTACAAATATGAACAAAATATGAAAACACAGGACTTTCAGTATCAAAACAGAAATGATGAATTGTCGTAAAAACTTTGAAATACCTTTTTTTTAAGTTGTCATAGGCACTTGAATAATTCATTTTCTGTGTGTAAGCTTCTTT
The DNA here is from genome assembly GCA_009936505.3 of Holothuria glaberrima. Classification (NCBI taxonomy): domain Eukaryota; kingdom Metazoa; phylum Echinodermata; class Holothuroidea; order Aspidochirotida; family Holothuriidae; genus Holothuria; species Holothuria glaberrima. The sequence continues at coordinate 9,350 of WURT03062437.1, read as the reverse complement.
CGAAACTTGACATCCCTTGAGGAAAGTTAAAGTACGCTTAATTGAAATGAAAACTGGCATGATGGGATATCGATTTGATTAAATCAAGGTGATTCACGACCCATCACATTATCCAAATAAAAGAACAAAACAGTAACCGTGGTGATATGTACAGAGATTGAAGAAATTAAAACCACCGATGACAACCAGAAAACAACAGCAAAAATACCGACTCAATGAATACAATAGTTGCATGACACGGAAACTCAAATGGCTGGACTCGGCCTTTACACAAAAAAGTAACAATTAAACACAACCATGCCTATAAATACACTAAAGAAGACTACACAGTCACATATACACCACCACAGGTGTCATATAATGCACCCAGGTCAATCATTCCATTGGCAGATCCAGAGGAAAAGCACTTGAACCCAGTCCTCCTGGCTACAGAAACAAAAGTCAAGCCGATATTCTACGACTACAAAGAAGTTGCATATCCTAAATTCTCTACAGAGCTTCCAAAACTGGAGGGTCTATGACCCCCAAATGATTTTCAAAGAAACATTATTTTGAAAAGGCATCAGTGACAGTGATCAATTTCAGTCCCCTAGCCCCCTCCCCCAACTCCCAGACCCTTCTAAGCCAATTTTAATGCTAGGATGGAGGTCTTGTACTTTCCTCCTTGTCAACTTTTGTGGCTGCTACCCTTGGAGGAACTGTGGTACTTTACAGAGGAAGTCTCCTTCCATTCTCACATCACCTACCCATACCCCTCCACTCTTTAAGAGTTTACCCCCCCCCCTACCCCATTCCCCCAATACCAAAGATTCTCCAGGTAAACTTCCCTATCATTCAACATACTGTCATTAACTACAACTCTCTGTCACCTTCCCTACAATACCCAGTGCTACCATTTATGATCATCACACATATATAATAGTAGTCATTGAAGTACTGTCTACTTAACACCATACACAAATACAAGTACAGAATATTTATGACAAGGATTCCTCCTTAGAATCTTTCCTGCATCCGTCATGGCAATTTGAAATAACATTTTAAACTGATACTTTTACATAATGCTTACATTTTTATTGAGCTGCATAACACAGCTAAAATCTGCCCCAAGAGCTCTCTCCTTCAAGCAGCTTCTAGACAATCACATGAAATCCAGACAAGGAAGAGACCACACCTAAACAGCCCTTTGTGGTATCTGTGTGGATACCCATCAAAATAAACAAGAACACCATAGTGACCAGGTATATTTGTATTGAAGGCTGTTGTACATTCAACTCATATTTCTTCATAGTTATTCACAACAATGGGTCAATTTACAAGGCACATAGCAATTTTCACTCTGTAGTCTGTACTGATATATTAGCCGATTATTTTAATTATTCTTTCAACATAAAAAAAAAAAAAAGAAATAAAAATGGAAAAATCTTGCTCTACAAATGAATCCTTAATAGCTTTTGTGTTCTATGATGTTACAGTAAATGACTTCTATTTGTCATACTAAGTTTTAGATTGATTTGAAGCTGACAGTTTGATGTTGAGGTAGTAAGCTATGTACCTACTACATAAACAAAGGCACACACTCATTGACACACACAATTGCATTCACCAAACAAAAGGACACTTCATTAGGCAAACCCAATTATTCAATATTAGATTGTAAGTACTCTTTTAGCACTTATTCATACCTTATCAAGTACTAACTCAAGGAAAACAAATCCTTTATACCTATATTCTGAGTCCCCTGCTGTACTCCAATGACTCATCATTCCTTAATATAAGTACTAGTAAGTAACCTATTTATTAATATCATTAGTCTTGTAGAGTACTCATTACTCATCATGGTGCTCACATTACCATTCGAGTCAGTCAACTATTATTCTCTGTCATTCTACAAGTCTCTTGGAGTACTCTTCCCACCGACTGGCAATCTAAGAACCACCAGAGCTAGTCACATACTACTCAATTTCTTTGTACAAGTCTCTTGGAGTACTCATCCCTCAAATAGCATTCTAAGAACCACCAGAGCTAGTCACATTAACTAAATTTCATTGTACAAGTCTCTTGGAGTACTCATCCCCTGAATATCAATTTAAGTATCACTAGAGTTAGTCACCCATTACTCAATGTCCTGCTACAAGTCTCCTGCAGTACTCACCACTCACCATGGTACTTACCAATCACCATGGTATTCTATTCTGAATACCACAATCACTCCACCCTCAACCTTATAGTTATAAATACTGGAATCTACACATCTCATTCACTATTTTAAGTATTCCTGAATTATGCTTTCCTCACAAAGAAGGTATTCTAAGTAAAGCCTTCACCTGGGTAATGTACCCTTTCCTTGGTGACATAGCCAGAATAGGAAGGCACACAACATAAAAATTACCCCATGTTGACCACATGTTTCTTAGGGTAGATATAGCATATAGGGAAGGGGAGAAGGGGGGAGGGGAGGAAATAAGGAAAGGTTTAAGGTTCACAAATCCATAAAGTGACACTACAGCTCTTGTCCTGAATACTCGTATTCTCATTAAGGCTGGTGATTTACCCCTTAATCTGATATGTTCACTTCACACAAAGCAATCTTGAAAGGAACAAGCAGTTGTAAAAACCTTATTGTAAAACTTCAACTACTTGCCTTACTAAAACCCTCATGTTTCAGAGCATGATTATTGCATATACAGGTATATCTAAGAAGTTATTCTACATGAATTTAACAATTCTGACACGAAAGACATGTCACATGACTATAATGAACCATTCATGAAGTAGGATACTAAGGTATACTAATTCAAATTGGGTAACTGCATTTGTCTTTAAAACAATCTCTTCCCATGTCATGTCACAAAAATGATCGACCATGTTTACATCTTCTACATACAAAATGGTGGATACCTATTAGCCATATTTAATACCAATAAATTCTTTATGCAAAGGTTCCAAATTAGAAAATATCTTTTAATCCAATAGTATGTCCTTTGTAACTTACCACTAATACTCCAATAAGCTGTCTTTGTATAATGGTTTATGCTATGTGATAAAAAAGACACTGTGATCGGTCTGCAAAACGAGGTACGATAGTCTGAACATAAAGATTACACAAGCGATGCATAGACTAACAGGACACAAGTTACACACCTTCGTTTAAAGACATATTTGTTAACCTGGGGTGTTTAAATCCAGTAATTATTACCATATTTTCTTCATTAATTGATAATTGTTGACACTATATCTTTAACCATCAGTCAATTATCTTGTGATGTAATTATTCGAATGCTTTTATTCTTAATTCTGAAGAACTGAAGTCTCATGACATACAAAGGATGACAGATAGTGCCACCATTTCAAACCTGATTCATGCACATATCACCAATTGAACCTCCCAATCTCATATACAGGATTTCTTTTTGCAGTATTATACTCTATGACAATTACCATATCCACATGACATTTTTATAAATACAATAATAGAGCATTATTAGACCAATTTTTGACTGAAAGTTTATTTTGTTAATTTAAGCTGTACTCACAAGAAACAGTATTTAAAGTGAATATATTATTACACCAACCACGACATTATATTCACCAAGAATGCATTCACAGTTCTGAGGTAGGACTGCATTGATTACAATATGCATGATTAGTCCTTGTGATTCCATTATAACAACTGACACATGATTTCTGAAGAAACTTAAATTCACATCAAAGTATTTTTGAAGGGAATGCAAACCCAACCTGCATAAGATTGATGGCTAACATAATCTCACAAAAAAAAAGAAAGTTCACAAAGTATTATTAAGTACATGTTTTTATAGTTTGAAACTCTGTATATAGATGCCATACATCCATCTATGACCTCATATGCAATCAGCTATACCCAGCCTTAGCAACATAGTAAAGTCTTCATTCAACATATTGAATCTAATCTAATATGTAAGGAATGAACAAAGGTCTTTTGATAAATATTAACTTCTTTGTTCTAGACTAGAAGATAAAATTTTGTTAAATTACTGATTGTCTTTTGATCATAGCTACTATTTTTATCCTTACAGTTGTAGCAGAGTATGCTGAACAATTTTGGTTGAAATTATTACAAAACAAATAACTCAAACGGTTAAATGAGGTACTTACAACAAGGAAACAAACTTCTTATTATGCAGTCAGTTTCAGTGCAACTCTTCACACTTTTTGAGATGTATCACAAACAGATGGCCCAGGGTGAGTCTATGGAATAGTGTCACTGTAACATATCTACTTTGGGTAGGTCTATGACAAAGTCATTGTCATATATATAAGTGAGATATGTCTCATGAACAGATGATTTAAGGTAAGTCTATGATCATATCATTGTGACACATCTACTTTGGCTATGTTTATGATTCATGTTATTGTAACACATCTACGTGGAATATGTCTCACTAGGAAATGACTTGGCATAAGTCTCTGATTGTGTCACTTCAACATATCCACTTTAAGCAGATTTATGGTAGTGCCATTGTAACACATAGATATATTTCTAATCAACAGATGACTTGGGACAGGTGTAAGACACACATTGTACCACATCTAACTGAATTTCTTTAATTCTCCTCATCAATTCTGAGTCAAGTCTTCTGCTAGTATCACTAGTATTTTTGTGACAAATTGATCAAACATATGATGTCCACTTCTCATTTTGTGACAAAGAAGTTTCAAAAATTAAGTTACATCAATGACAATACTATACAAGAAGAATTACCCATCAATTTCTTGCTGGTATGCCCCTATTTGAATATTTTTGAATTATTTCAATCCAATTGACAAGACTTTAAAAGTTATTTATCTCAAAACTGAATGTAGAGATCAATTGTCTCTGTAATGTACGCGCATCTTCCCTGGTTACCATAACTACCACACATTTGATTTGTATCTTACCTTACTGTCAATCTGACCAACCAGTGAAGCTACGGTTTGAATTAATGTCAATCAATTGAAGTCACCAACTGTATTTAAAGATATGAAGATACTCCTAAATATGTCTGGGGTGAGATTGTAGAGCCTTTAAACCTGATTTAAGCTGAATAGATCATTTAACAGAGAGATTGCATGGTTTTACGGCCTGAAAAGAACTTGATTCCATATACGAGGAGACTTCAGCTATCCCAGTAAGCAATGTACATAATTTTATTGACAGATTGGCTTACCCTATTACTTTTTTACATTGCTTAATACCAAGCAAGTAATAAGTGTTTCTTATAAAATGCATAATTATATATTAACAAATAGCATCTTCTAAACATTTAACTTATACCAGAATGAAACAAATATCTTCTGAATATCATTTTTTTTTTAATTCTTTATTTTTATCAAGATGATGACAAAAATAAGACTTAATGGCAGTAGTAGTATCACTGCAGTAAATGAGGCTTTGTTACCTAAGACTACAAAAACCATTGACAATAAAATGATTTATAATGAATACATCTTTAGTGGATCCTTTCCACAATACTTGGACAATATATCTTAAAATTATCAGCAAGGTTTACCAGCAATAAAAAAAAATTTCAGGTTCCTGTCCTCTTCTGTACTTCGTCATAAAAAACTGTCAACATTCTCTCAAACACAGCTGACAACTGTTGCTAAGAGTGCTACATCATCTGTTCTTTACTGAAGTTATTCAAGAGAAGCTCTCAGTTGCTAGGAGTAAATTTACTCTCTATTGTCATGCATTTTAAAAAGGTTTATCTTCCACTTTTTCCAGCATTCTGTATCCAAACTGCCACATCTTCACCTACTTTACCAGCTTTATGATATCACTATGATGTCATCATATTTTGACCAAAGTCACTGAATACTATCGCTCTGAAATACAGCATTGTTTTTTTTTATTGTTCAGTCTTTGACAAGTCTGTATATGTGATGTTGGGCACCGTGTTCACTGGTAGACACTTCAAATACAAACGCAATGCATAGGAGTGTTTCGTGTGTGTCTCTGTTAGTCACCACCTGTGAACAAAACAAGGATGAGATCAGTGCATGGAATAATGAAAGGCACAGGTACAGCTCCCCTTACAACTGGTTAAAGAACAGAATAAAAGCTCACATGAAAGTATGTCATAACAGACAGACAGGGAAAAGAGTGGGACTGTAAGCAGAGAACAACATCCTCACTCCATTCCTTGGATGAGAATACACCTCAAGGTTAAGTAAGCAATGGGGAAGTTGAAACAGGCAAATAATACTGTAGATAGTGCACCAGGGCAATTTGTAGAGTGCCAGGATAAAGGGAAATACTACATATGGCAACCAATACAGTACTCAGAAATTTAATTTTGAGTACTATGGCAATCACTTTAGTAATAAGTTGATTGGCTCTAGAATGAGGAGGTCAAGAGGCTAGAAATCTCCCCCCCCCCCCAAAACCTGAGTGTCAAGCAAGTGTCACAGCATTTAATCAGAGTACCATGGTCCACAGGAGTAGGGTTAAGTACTAGTAACCAAACAACTAACAGAGGAACAGTCCATGGGGTGGAACACCACACCATGGGGTAGAATACCATGCAATGGGGTAGATACAAGCCCATGGGATAGAAAACTAGTCCATGGGTAGAATACCAGGCCATTAGGTAGAATACCAGACCATGGTGTAGAATACCAGATCATGGTGTAGAATACCAGACCATGGTGTAGAATACCAGGCCATTAGGTAGAATACTGGACCATGGTGTAGAATACTAGACCATGGTGTAGAATACCAGACCATGGTGTAGAATACCAGGCCATTAGGTAGAATACCAGACCACTGGGTAGAATACCAGACCATGGTGTAGAATACCAGGCCAAGGTGTAGAATACCAGGCCACGAGGTGGAATATTGAGCCATGACATAGAATACCGGACCACAGGGTAGAATACCAGGCCACTGTGTAGAATACCAGGCAAGTGATGGAGTAATAAATTGTAAATGGATACAGTGTTGAGTAATATACACATAAATTAATATATTTTCATTACTTAAAGGACTGCTACCTTACCTGCAGTATTGTAAAGTTCTCTAACACACTGTTCATCATGTACTTCTCCGGGAGATGCTTCAGTTTATGGATGAAGTTAATCATGTACTCACACATTGGTGAACGATTGATTCGATAAATGTAACGATTATTTTCAGGTCTGGCAAATTCATTCTACAGAGAAAACAAACCAACATACTTATAAACAGATAAGAACATAGCTACAATATTATACATTTTAACATATGAAACAGGGTGAGTTATAAAAATGGGAGTTTTAAAGAAATAACTAAATTAACACACAAAAAATTACTGGATATAAAGACATTTCCTTATCTATAGTTGTTCACATTTGGACATTTTCATGGAAGAGAAGTGCACTGGCACTTCAGATGAGAAGGATGGGTTCATGTCTATACAGTACTAACACAACAAAATTTAGCAGGTACCTTTTTTCCCTAACTTCTAGTTTTAAATGCTCAATAATTATATTCCCATTTCATGTCTCATGAAACTCCCTGCCCCAAAACCAATAACAACTGGTCCAATTGCAGTACCTACCCACGTTTCTTGTAACCCTAACATCTGAGAGCCTCTTTGCTTGTGTTTTCATTGAACCAAAGAGCATTGGCATACATAAATCTTAAGTTAATTAGGCTCTTTTCAGTAGCCCCTTTTATATTTTGTCCTTGTTTTTAATAAGGGTATTTTACATAATACTGACACAAGTGGGTCCATTAACTCAAACACTTGTATAAAACGATTAGATACCAGCACTTCACAATAATATCACCAATCACAACAAAAGAAATCCATTTAAAGTATCGCAGAAATGACTCTTGAATCAAACTAATTAACTCAATGAGTTCATTTACAGCTCTAACAGCTGCTTTATCATTGGTCTGATGGGGAAGAAAGATTGTAAGGAGTAACTTTTCTTAATTGAGACCAAACAATAGAATGATGGGTGATTTAAAACTCAATTGGTGACCACGTTCTTTACCTTAACAGACTGCCAATACAAACTGCAGTCCATTAAAACAACATTACTTACGAAGGATCGACGCTACTGTATGATCTCCAAAAATTGCATGACAACACTCCAATTGCATGTAAAAATGCCAAATACTGTACACCATCCATCAGAATTAGGGAGTGAGAGCTCCTTTCTGTGCCTTTTTTCTTCAAGCATTCTAACCCTTCAAACAGCCCTCCCTCTTTGTCTATTCATTTCCTAGCACTGAGACGGGACCAGAAGAGCAGCAGTGTGGGAGACAAGGGGGGGGGGCAAAAGCTCTAGGTAACAGACACAATTCAAGAAAAAAGCAGCCATAATATCTCTGGACAAAAAAATTTTCAAAATATAAAACAGATTCTCACCTCAACTTTTTCTACGACCTGCTTGCCGAATGAACACACTTTTGTTGAGCAACTAATGGTCATATTTTCAGGGCTTTCATAATGGCTTGAAACCCCGTAGAAGGCACTCTGGTCCTCAGATAATGTTGTGTTGAGATCAGCCTGTTGAATAGATAGATACACAAAGACTATAGATGAAAATGCATACAATGTCACAGAGCAGAAAGTGCTCTTTCCTTTAGAGGCAAGCATGTATCATTGCAAGTTACACCAAAAAAATGCAGACAGCTGATTTATCAACCAATTGGATACGCGCAGAAGCCTACTACATGCACGTGCAATTTCTACTGCATGCGTGCAATGTGCTTCACAGTTTTGCCTACAAAATGACGTCGAATAACACCAATGTATGAGGTCTATACTGCTGGAACTTGAAATGGTGAAACACACATTAACAGGGCAGAGTCTTCTAAATGGAACTGTTATAGTATTGACAGTGAACTTTATAATATACCATAAACACACAAAAAAGGGCAAAAAAAAAAAATTGTAACACCTAATCAGCAGAAAAGAGAACATCTCATTTTGTGATGTAAATTATCTTAGACAATGGTGACTGTAATGTACAACACTGACACAGCACAGGTGTGAAAGGTATGTACCCGAAATTACTAAATTCACATATATTTACCAGAATCTAACATAGAAATATTCTTAGGTGGGAGTTAAAACTCCTTTACCTCCTAGCCTACAGAATCTGACTATATAGACAGAAATGAAAACTTCAAAATCACAGCTGCATTTAAAAATACCCTTCCCCCTCCCCCCTTAAGCGCGGGTCACACTACAGCGATTTCGGATCGGATCACGATCCGATTTTTTTGAGTTTTAGTTAGAATCTTCTCCATCTCTGGTTGGAGGGAACCAAAAATTTGCCACTCTGTGTAAATATATAGTTTGTATCAGAGGACTATGTAAATGAAACGTAACCTA
>WURT03062426.1:0-13784 GCA_009936505.3 Holothuria glaberrima | reverse complement strand
GTGAGGGAGTGAACTGTAACACTTCTTCTGGGCTAGAGGTATGAAAAATAGCTGTTAGTCTGAGCTTGACTCTTCTAGTCAGTAAATTATTTCTATCTAAGGTAAATATTAATTAGGATAAATCTATACAGGTAGTTCATCAATGACCTTTTCCTTCATTTTGGTTTTAATTTTATCATTGCTCACAATTTTCCAAAAATCAGCATGTCAGCTTATACTACATGTCTTGATGGAGATGGCTTACACTAATTTTCAGCAGTCCGACACTCTCATGAAATGTCACATCACAATCATGTAATTGGCATACAAAGTATTCCATTACCTTCTCTAGGAACATGTTTACTTAGTTTATTTCATTTTCAATTTGACTTGTATGTGATTTAATATAGTGACTAGTCAACTAAAATGGACATTTTAAGCAAGAACATTGTAAGAGCTACAGCTACACTAGAATCTCTAGGCAATGAGAATGATAACCTGGTTCTAAGTGTCTTATCAGATGCAGACACCTAGCCAAGATTGTGACATGAGAGGGGTTTTGAAGAAGTGTGACAATGGAGATGGGTCTAAGGAAGGGGAAACCCCTCCCCTTTGGAGAAAAAACTGCTTTCTTATGTCTCTAGGGGCAAAATGGTGCAATGTTTGAGCTTCAAATGTGATACAGTTTGTAGTAATCATGTGGTTGTTACCATTATTTTTTTTAAGCTTGGTTCATGGGATTCAACCCCCAAAACACCCCCCTTGAATTGACTTTGTGCCTGATCAGGTGTAAATTGTACAAAGTTATACTTTAAAAGTTCTAGAAAGAGACACCTCTATATGGAGCACCTTATCTTTTGAAATAAACAGCAAAATGAAAATCCTGGTTTTAAATCTTTCTTTTTCAAGCTGAAATTTATTCTTCGGTTGAAATAAATATAAATGCAAGAAAAACAATTCCAAAATATTTGTAGCTCTTCAAAATCTTCAACTCTGCTGAATGTTTCTTCGCTTTAGTTAAGGATATGCACGGATTCTTTAGAGTGAGTGATAAGAAAGCTTAAACAAAGACACAGAAATGTCTTGTTTCAGTACTTTCATTTATGTACATGATGTTTCTAAGGAATGAACATTCCAACTATCCCTTTCTAATGCAAATACCTTTTTTTCTATATGACAAGGTTTATTATGCAATGTATTATTTATATTTTGTTATAATCTCAGTGGAGTGATCTTAAATGAGTTGAATAGAAAAGTTCAAGAAAGAGACACAAGTTTCTTGGAAAAGTATAAAACAGTAAGAGGCTTAATAATAAACCCATGATTTCATAAAAAGTGATAAATAGTAAAGGTATGAGAATTTAACATGTATAACCTGTATGATTGCTATTTTCATTCACCAGTTATATGTATGGTCAAATTCTTAGTGCCTTATCCTTTGGTAATGTTTTATTCATTGTAGCTATTCAAGATAAATCATTATAGGCATTTTGAAGTAGCTCTGCAAAAATATGATGTTTTGAAGGATTGTTATATTTTGCTAAAACTCAAAATAGTTTACCTGTTAACTAACTGACACCTAGTATGAAATTTGGTTTTGTATGGTTTACATGGTTCATAATGTTCACTGCGACTTTCAAAGTTATCATCAAGGCATCAATAAACAAGTGTCCTCGAAAAACTTGAACAAGCAAAGTTAAACTCAGAAGTTACCAATGAATCCCTTCTTACGCATCTTTGAGTTGTACTATTTTGCTAAGTTTTATTCCTGCTAATTGTAAGCGAGCAACATATATTACTGTTTTTATGGTAACTGCTTCTGTTGTCCAACCTTTAATGCTTTTCCCATCAAATGGTTCTACATACAGTACTGACAGCAAGTGTTTCAAATATGTCTGGAATATTGTAATTTGTGATGGATGTGACATTTTGATTCTTTGTAGAATTTTTGAAATAAAAGGGACAATAAATCTCAAACTGATTGTGTAGGTATTTGTATGCAAACCACTGTCAATTTGTAAATATCCTCATTACAGGAATAATCTACAGGATCTATGACTTATGTGAGTTGTTTTCAAGGCTAAATTTAATGATGTCAAATGTGAATACCGATAATTCATTGCAGAAAAGAATGAATTTCCAACTTCAACACTTGAGTTCACCTGGTGTAGGTTCTTTGTACATCTTGGTTGTTCAGTTAGTTCATCTCGTGATGTATCATTACCATGTGTTTAAACCAATTGCAAGTGAGTGCAGATTGTCCAAATAGCCACCAACACTCTGCCTGCATTTGATCAAAACTCTGGTTAAGTCTCCATCACTTGAAGGGATTTCACACTGAGTGGAGAAAGCGATGATATCTTGAATGACTGCTCACACCACACCTTCATCATGTAGTTTTGTAATCCTACCTTGCATGCATGCTTCAAGAAGAAAAACTAATTTAATCAACCACTGGGCTGGTTGAAGACACCTGTGCTCCAGAATGGAAAGTATGGCAATTGTACCTGATTTTTTTTTCAGCATAACTACACCTTGGGTAAATCACAACATGAATAACTAAATTATATCAATATTATTATCAGGTAGGCCTACCACTACCATTAGATCATGGTTTTCCAATCCTGGCCATGAACAAAACTGGCTTCATGTTAGGTGTTATATATAGGCCTAGTGGGTGGTTCAAAGTTCTCTCAGATTCCAAGTTGAAACACCTAGCCTAGGCTAGGCCCAAAATGCTAATGTCCATTTATATTCACCAGTCAAAGGAAACTTGGGGCCTGGGCCTAATATTAGGCGTAGCCTTAGGCCTTCTGCTGATTTGCAGGTGAAATAAGCAAATGACATTTTCTGATGAAATACTTAGCCTACATTTGACCAAATACTAGGCTTATAATATTTACAAGTAGGCCTATAGCCTAATGTTAGCCACTCTAGAGTTCTTATGTTTTCAAACTTTGAGTAGGCCCAGCCTAGGCCTATGCCATAATTAACAGCTAGGCTACCACCATAACAAATAGCCTATGGCTAGGCCTATTCTCGGCCGAATTCATGGCATAGGCCTAGGCCCAGAGTTGTAACAAATCACTTAATTTTTCAGTCGAGTCATTCAATACGTTAAATGGGACTCGAGTATTATTTCTATGATGAGGTAAATTATGATACAATTGCTTGAGTCGTTTCCCTTCTTAGTGACTTGAGTCATGGCACATTACAACACTACCTAGTGTAGGCCTAGGGAGCAAGATATAATAATAACTAAGTCTATGGCCTAGCCTAGACCTAGGCTTTGGTCGTCGATGACCCAATTGGCTTCCTGACACTCAAATGTTAAACTTAAACTTGAAGATTTTAACTTCAGCCCTATGACTCAAGCTGGTAAGATATAGGCCTCGGGCCCTGGCTACTATTTATCCAGAAAAGAGCCAAAACGATCAGTACTAGTACAGCCTAGGCTAGGCCTTATACTTAGGCTATAGTTATACGATTACGAAGTCTAAGACCTGGCCTAATATTAAGGTCAGTGTGTACTAAGGTTATGTGTCCTAGCATAACACTGGTGCTTTTCCGCACAGTTTTCAGACTTTGATGTCCCATCAGCACTCCAAACTCGGCTTTCACTGGTTTTCTTCCACAAAGAGTCTAGCAAACGTGACACATGATTTTCGTCCGTTATACTACAGCCCCGTGATTTTATAAACGTATTTTCATTAAAATAAACGGTTTAGTTTGAATCGATGTAACAAGTCATACGATGTAATAATATACGTCGTTCGTCAATGACCAGTAGTTTGGACCTAAAATGGCGCCCTGTGAGGTGTGTCAGCAATCGACCAATCAGAATTGGTCCCCGGTGGCCAAACTAAATATACGGCTCTAAGGACTATTTAAGCAGAGCGCCACCATCAGTTGGCGCGGAGCGTACTAGAAAAGTTGTGGCTTTACAAACCCCTAAGATGGCCTGAAACGGCTCTTCCCGAATGTGTTTTAAGGTGCATGTACCCAGCCTTAAAATATGGATTCCTGTGAAATCTGTGGTAAAATCGCCACTTTCGTTCATTTGCCCATTGTTTAGATTGACACTGAATAGTGCCAATATTAATAAATTATAATATTAAAAGATGAAATTGCCATAGCAATATCATGCTCATGGCAATTGATATTTTTTGTAAGTGATCTCGATTTGGCACCCGCTAGCGGTGGCGCCCGGGGCAACTTGCCACTCTCCCTTGACCCCCTAGCTACGCTACTGATGTCAATACCCCTCTTTTCATGAGAGATATTTTTAAATATACACTCTGTCTACCACCACGGCCTACAGCCAACTTTATATATGTTCGGAGGATAGAACTCATTTTAAATTAATAACAATACGGTCCTTTATACCGGGGCAAAAGAATGAAACAATCTTCCCAACAATATTAAGCGTGTAACAACTTTATATCGTCTCAAAGCCCTTATCAAGGATAGTTTATGAAACTTTTTGATCGGTTATTGTTCTTGTCGTGTCTATCTTATAATGGTGATTTGTTTTACAATTCAAATGGTCTTCTTATTGTTTGTTTTTATTTTCCCATTTCGTCAATTTTTGAAAGGTTTTAACATTCTTTGGCCTGTTTTATGTTGTTGCGTGTGCCTGCTTGTTTAGTTTCTCTGTCTTAAAGATGTTGTTATGTCTTAATTTATGAATTTCCCTTTTCTTGCACGTTTTATGCGTTTTAATCTTGACGTATTTACGCTCTCCTACACATTTTACGTCTTCAATTTAACTCCTGTAACCACACTTGATATGTTTTGCACATTCTAACCGAGGGCCTCGGGAAAGACTTGCCCTAGCTAACCGAGTTTTTCCCTCGTTGAAACAAAGTTATAATAAAATAAATGAAAATGAAATTTCACAGTCATTTAACTATAGCAAGTGACTCTCACATCAGCTAAACCCCTCTCTATTGTCATATAGAATAGCTAGTACACATTTTATTAGGGATCGAGGTGGACGCCATCTTGTTGTTTACGAGTATACTTCCTTTTGTCCTAGATCCCCAGGTCCCTTCCTGTTTCCTGTCACGTTTAATTCCCACGTCACATCTTGGTTCCACGTGGAAACTGTATCCCATATTTCCCTGGGTGTGGCCAGTTTTACTTTCTACAGCCTCCTCCTTGGTCATACAATATTGTCGTATTAATTAATATTTATTTTTAGGATGCATCACAACTTTTAACCAATCAGGGGACTACATTTAGTTTCGGGATTTCTTAGTTAGCCACGTGGTAAGCGGAGCACCCAGGCCCGCAAGCTCTCACTCGTTTTCCAGACTTTGAAACGTATACAACATTGTATATAGTCGACATTTGCAATAGGCCGGCCAGAATAATTTGCCTACAATCATCATGTAAATAATTTGATCGATCTTAATCATGTTGAGGAATAAATCAACAATGAACAGAGATAATTTTTCTTCTTCTTCTCTGGATTAATTCCGTGTGGAGCTACACCCCAACCGATCCTGTACCTAAGCCTTCGCTAAGACGATTGACCCAAATATCTTTCACTATGTTGATTCTCTTCTACATCAAACTGTTTATGAAAAGTCTGGTACAAATTATTGTTGGCTGGCTTTGTAATCTTACATTATAAGATTTTTTACTGAAACAGACTAATCCACAGTCCATAACAAGTTCCAATTTCTAAATGGATTTTTAGATTCCATGTCTAGTCATCATCTTCATAAAAAAAAGTCTGTTTCTTTTTGGATTTTTGCTGAGAATACCCCAGAGAGTGTCACTTTTAACAATAACCCTCCACTATTTGTCGCATGGTGTGGCAAGTACACTCAAAAAACAAAGAGTGAAAATTCACTCTTTGGAGTGTATTTTTACTCTTTCAGGGAGTGAATTGGGGGACCACTCCGGAGAGAGTGAATTCCACTCTTTCGAAAGGGCGACTGCTTCACTCATGCAAAGAGTAAATTTTCACTCCACCAAAGAGTGAATTATTCCCTCCACCAGAGAATGAAATTAACTAAGTTAAACTCACTCTTAAAGAGTCAAAAGATATTACACTGTCCATGGCTGGACATGTTGAGCATGTTACAAGCTTTCCAGCCTGAACACTCAAGGAAAATGATAACTACTGGAGTTGACAAACACATTTAAACTAACACCAGAAACTACAAAAAATTGGTTTCAATTTGCTTTTAGACAAATTTATTTAAATGAAGAAAATTCAGGAGTTGTTTGGAACAAGAAAAAATGTTTAACGCAGGAATGAAATGTCATTCTGTCAAACTGTAGAGAAACATCAAACCAATAGACTTATTATAGTAAAGGCAAGGTTACTGCAAGGCCTAACTAAAACAGAATATAGAAATTACACAAATCGTAGCTCAAACTTTGCTCAAGTGACAGTGACTTTATACAAGACATGCATCCTTTGGTGAAGAATAATATCATAAAGCATTACAACACTTTTCAAAGACTAAAAGATCAGTTCAAGTGTAACATACAATGACAGTGTTTTGAATTCGTTATCTAAGTTTGCAAAAGATAATCACACAAAAGCCATTGAAAATGGTATAGTTCTAGTTATAGTTTAACACCCCCCCACACACACAAATGCCCCTCAGATTATTACCCTCAGCCTCCTCCCAAAGTTCAACAAACTGAAAACACAAACGTGACAGTACAGTTTATCACCCCATAAGTTCCTTGGCCTGCACAAACTTTGGATTATGTCATTTCATGTGAATTACTCTGTTTTACTCCTACATTTCTTTAATGCGACATGAGATTATAGTGATGTTTAAAAATATGACCATGTACGCAAACCGGTTATTTTAATCAACAGTGTTAGGGAAACGAAAAACGAAAAATTCCTTGAAATTATTTGAATATCTTTTAGCGTTCTAGAGACATATCTCCTAAAAGTTTGACCGTTTCTGAGATTACTCATGAACTATGCAAAAATTAATACGATATGTACAATGTTGCAGTTGCTTGTATCTCTTTTGATAATCCTTCACAAATTATCTTTTCACTACTTTCTAGCTAGTTTCAGGTAGGTATTTGATGTGGACATTTTCAAAGTAGCTTATTTTAGAATTACCCCACCCCCAGGACATACCAGCACTACAGCTTACCTTGGAATGAAGACTAAATTAAAGCAAAGGATAATATAACACCTATCCCATGAATCCTTGTCCCAGCACAAATTTGCATGAGTAGCTCATGTTTATTCAAGATGAAAGTGCAACACAGTAATTGCCTTGTGTTTTACATCAAACAGACAGGTATCACATTAACATGCTCAGGGACCTTTAAGGCCATACTAAAGATTTCCTTACATTCAGAGCAGACTTTTTACAATGTTCAATTCAATGCAAAAGTGTGAGTGTAAAATGCTGGCAAGAAAACCTTAGGCAAGAAACTGCAGGGAGTCTTAGTTCAAACATCACTCAATATAAGTATAAACAATATAGCCATTAGCTCAGAGCAGGATGACAGGTCATGGCTATACACTTTGTAATGTCCTTTGCAAATGTTTTCTGTGTAATAGCCTTATAACCAGAGTGGATGGTACCCATCTGTGTGTACCCAACACTTATGACTAACAAAGCTGGATCTCCCAGCAACCCATAGCTTAGCTATAACCCTGTCTACATCTCACCTCCTCTCCCCGTTTGCATTTGCCCCTACCCCAACTTAAAAATAATTAAAATATTCACATTTTTCAAGCGTCAATGTCTATATACTGCTAATCAAAGGCAGAACACAATATTAACCCAGCCTTCCAACTTTTTTTTTGAGCATACACTAACACACCAACGACAGGCCAATAATTTCACTTAGCCCGTCTCCTTTTTTCTATTATCCACTGAAAGACACTCCTCTTTCTAAGCTCTACTTTGATGCTTTACTTGGAGTCCATCATTTAAGTAATAGTCTGGATAGATCCCTGCTTGTAATACTTCTTGATCCTTGAGGAAACAAAGAGATATAAGCAGTTGTATGAGTGTAAATTTTTCCCGTGATCAGCATATGCAAACAAGTTTTGAAAAGTGCCAAAAGCTACCACAATTTACTCACCAACAGGTGAAGCACCAATGGTGAAGCACTGACTCGCCCAAGCCCTGATTAGAAAAGCTGGTAAAATATATATCTTTCTTTGCACCATAAAACAAGTGGACCGCGGGTGTACCACTTCTTCTAACTGCATGATTGTTTCTGGAGTCCTGAATATTTCGATAGTGATTCAAATCAGAGAACCACAAAGGAGATCTAGATACTTAACCAAGATCATGCAATGCACACAGCACATACATGCCATGTGATATACACATAAACAACAGAAGCCTGGTATAGGTACACGTACACTCCAATGGGCCTACTGTATACTTTTTGATTTGTAATAAATATACAGTATATGGTTAAGGAGTCTTGCAATTAAAGATTATCGCACTGTAGGGTATCTTTTGCATTCATCTTACAAAGGTACAGTAGCCAGGGGCCGGGGAACACCCCATTACCTTTTGTGACGTGGTTTATGTAATGTAGCCTACAGACAAAACGGTGCAGTCTTTAGCAAAATTTTGCTTGAACAACTTTTTATCAGACAATCCCACACTTTCTGCCTTAGGATCATAGAAACCCATTGTGGTGGCGGTAGCTTTTTTTTGGGGGGGGGGTGTATTTTTACTGTACTTGGCCTATGCGAAAAAACTCTGCTCATCTATCATAAAAATTACAACTTTTACATATCTATCAAGATCATGTGTAAATGTACTTTCTGCTTGGGCCACCTTGCTTACCACGGAATTTACCAACACTCTTCTCCTAAAGCAAGCCAGCAATCTGTTTGTCATAATAGGTCTTTAACACAGTAAACGCGTTCATTATGTGTGTCATCAACATAGCAGTGCCTTTGAAGTAAGTCTGTCTCCAGTCCGATTTTCTTTATAGTTTGCGCTACTCATAATGACAAGTGCGAATGAGTCCACATGGGGCCTGGACTTCAAGTAGTGATCTGGGGTTTGGTACCAGTGGGGCCAAAACCAAGATGCAGAAATGCCACCTAGCACTAAGCTCAGCAAGTGCTCTTTCTGACTGGCAATAATTACATAAAACACAGTTGCTTTCTTTCCAGAATGTATCACTTGTTCTGCCCTAGAATGTATCCCATCTTAATTAAGTTCCACCAAGACAATCATAAACTCGTTTTGATGGAGAACACAAAAATGTCCACTAGAGTAACTGGGAATATATAAAGCTGGTGCACTTTTCAGTCCCCAATTTAGAGAAAATTTACCATGTTGAGGAAGTTTTCTCCCCAAACTATATAGTTTGAATATGCCGCGGTTCAAATTTGGACCCTAGTTACAGAAAGAGGTGTCAGCACTCAAGCAATCCTGGATAGGACCCTGTCCGGGGTACAAACGGTACAGTATGGATTGACGGCATAAAAGTGCAAAAGCTGTCAACCTATATATGTACAGTATTTACTTCATCCTGTTGATACGACTGCAGTTGACCTAACATGGAGACGGTATCCCCCCCCACAAAAAAAAAAAAACTGGAAAATGCAAAAGTCTAGGTAAACTGGACAAGCGATGGACATTTTCTTTCTAACTTACTAGGCCTTTGTCTGGCGTAACATCCGTTGCACAGTTACAGTGTTGAACAATTACTGTATCGACCACGTTACTGTAGTGCTGGCCACTATGGTCCAGTTGGACTTTGTCCAGTGGACCCTCTTGCTAAATACCTGGGTAATGCAACTAACAATATAAATTTTAAGTAAAACTTTTTTTCAGCACGTACTTCATTGCAAGAACCAATTTTTTTATGTACATTTATGTTTCATTAACAAAGTCCCTGGAGGCAACGGGTTTTCACATGATTAGGGTGAAAATTATGCACACAAAGGTGTAAAAACGCCTAATACTCCTTGAATTTGTTAGGCATCCCAACATTAAAAAAAGATTAAAATAAAAACTAGGTGCAAAATGATCCCATAACAATAACTGATGGTATTATTTATAATTGCAAGAAAAGCTTGTTTAAACAAGAGCAGCTCAGAAAAGTGTTTCTTCTAATCAGTTGTGATGCAAAATGAGAATTAAGTACGTAGCGAAATTTAAAACAGTGCCCGATCCGACGCTTCCCCTAAATCTGGGTTGGGCTCACCTTTGTCGGGGGCCTGGACACGAACCAATGTGGGGGGGGGGGCGGCTTTGATAAAAATTCTCCACAAGACTACAGTGGGGAAGGGAACGAAAACGGGGCAAAGGTTGTGATCACTTTCAGCCCCCCCCCCACTCGAAATGAACACCACATTTCCTTCTTACGCGCATGTAAGTCTTTAGAACAAAAATTAGCACAGGTGATCTCCACAAATTCCAACATTAATTGCATCATCACACTGATTGTAAACAATAAAGTAATATTGTGGGGCCCCCAAAATTACGAGTGGCACAATCGGTTACGACCATGAAAAGTAGGCTGATGTCCGTGTCACCCATTTATTTAGTAAGCTGACTGCATGGTCAAGTGGTTAGAGCATCCGACTTGCAGCAGGAAGGTCTGGGGTTCGCCTCCTGCCCGGGTCATACCGAAGACTCTAAAATTGAACCTACTGCCATTGTGCTTAGTGCTTGGATTTGTGTTAAGTTAGTCCAACTGGCTTTGTTTTTCGTTCGCAATATTTTATAATTCTAATTTAAATTACTGGAATTAATTTGTCCGTAGCAAAAAGGGTATTCTATAGATTTTTGCCGTGACTAATTTGGTTTGAAATATCAGTGAGTTTAAATTATGTCTGATCTGAGTGATTTCAAATCAAACTCAATTTGGAAGGCTAGACCAAGGCATTTATTGTTGTCTCAAAAGCCGTCCTGCTCAGATTTAACAGTCTCTCATTCACATTTAGCTGTCTCAAAGACGGCGAGACGCACCGATGGCTAAGGCCTTGCCACTTAACGACTTTTGAGGGCAAAATGGGTTTTGACAACTGATTTTCTTTAGACGGATTAACGTAAAATGTCGTGTCAAAATCCCCCACCCCCAGTTGCGGTAACTTGCCAGATAATTACTTTGGGGTTTCTCCATTCACGTTTTGGTTACGGGGGATACAGCAAATTGCGTCCTAATAATCAACAACTCACATGTACCACAAGCGTTTGAACCATGAGTAAATGCGACAGGCTCGTAACGCCTCTGCTGTTTTATGTGCATCAACTGAAGTAGTCGAAAAGTGAGCTTCGATCCTTTGCCAGCATCGCAATATAAAGTTACAGTGTTGGCAGTAAGCACGAACTCCTCACTAATGATTTGAGTAAGTGAAGAACCAACGCACACTGTACCGGTCCCTACCAGCCCACTACAACTCTACTGCAACAAAAGGTTTCGTAGTGGCTGGTGGGTCCGGTTATTTGTGGGCCAAATTTTGTTCGCCACCAGACTGTCGGTCCCGATAATAATTAATCGCAGGAGCTGGTGTGTACATGCAGGCAAAGAGAGAGGAAATTTTGGGATCGCATTCATGGTAATAGCTTTGTTCGTACAGATGCATAGAATTGATTTGTCAAAATGTACTATCACGACACTATCCATGGCCAGACTTGAAAAGATTACTTTTTTTCTGCTGGTCCTTTATCTTCTTTCGCTTAATAGCTAACTAGCTAAGTTATAAGTTGCAAAATATTCAAATGTTTTTTTATTATGCTCTCCGTTACTTTCATGTCGCTCTTAGACTTGTTTATCGTCATATCGCTAAATTGTTCTTGCAACGCAAATCAGTTGAAGATATAAATAAATGAAATCAAAATCTAAGCGCATCACCACTGGTTGGCCCGTAGTGCCCTGAGAAATACCATTCACAGTCTCTTAGATTGCAGGAAGTAGCACTTTCAAAGCCTGAAGTTGCAGCTAAATATTCATGTATGTTAGAAAGTCTCCACGAATGGACGAAAGTAAAATGATACTTTTTTGTTCTCCAAGGAGAACTCTCCGGATAGCACAGGATCCAGTGAACTTGTGCTGGGTTTTAAAGGTGTTGCCCGGTTGGGATCCAGGTTTTGATGATAACAAAATGTTAAAACCAACATGAGCTGGTAATATTCAAACGATAAGCGTGCGTGTGCGATGAACAGGTATAAACAATCGCGAGAGGGGAGTAGCAATGATGATAACCAAAGAGTCAGGGACTTGATACATGTTTTAAAATTTTATTTTTTTTATGATGTGCAAATGTGTTAATATTCACCATCTGCCGACCACCTCCAAGTGAAGGGTGCCTAAATTGCTCAACGAGGCAATCGAAGGATTCGAATGATTCACACTACCCAGTGCCAAAGTACAGGAAAATTTCTATTCACTGGACCAATATTCCCGACAAAGTTTTATTCGAGTGTTTGAGATAGGGGAAATCAAAAGAGAGATACTCCGGACCAAATAATCAAGCTAGCGGACGATAAATTGGATACAAGAGACCGGGAGGTTATCAACTTGTTACAGTCGTGTGAGCTTAGTTACTATGCTGAAAGGTATTTGTTTAACTAATAATGGGATTTACTGCAAGAGGATTACTTTAGTCGTTGTTCGGGATGCTCTGTCAAACTTCACAGCTGTGCGATCTCAGGGCCGTAGCCTAGTCGAAATCTTTACGGGGAGGGGGCAGGTCATGATACTAAGTGGAGCACCAAGTGGTATGCTTACAGATAGTTTACACCCCGGGCGGACCCTTCCTTTTGCACATGTTCTGGGTACCATCGTGACTGGGGACAGGGGCTGAGGGGAGGGGTACATGAAAGGCTTAGGTTAGAAATTGTACTATTGGCAAAGCTTTACATTGACCATATCTTTACAAATTGTCATTAGTTAGTGATATTTTTCATATTTTGTGCCCGCGCGGAAGGCCAGGTCTATGTTAGGTGGCTTGCATGCAAATTAAGTGTTTAGGTATCTTTATTGTTTAGTGATTTTTTTCTATCCTGTTAGGGTATAATTGAAGGGGGTATTGCTAGAGGGGAGGGATTAAACCTTTATGAGAAATTTTTCTTGTTCTAAGTTTTCCTAGATCCAAAATGGGGTTATCTTTGGTGAAGCTTTGGACTCAAAACGTGATCTAAGCTTTTAATTATTTACTAAGTTCTTCGGCTGTTCCATGCACGGCACCTCTACTGGAAGTCTGGTACCCAGTGCAAGATTTCCCCTAGCGTTCTTAGTACGACACTGGGGTAGGCATCATCAGTTGGTGCGTAGACGTATCGTAGATCTTGTAACAAAATATGGGGGGGGGGGCACATTTTAGACCGTAAGCTCATTCAGTTGAAAATTCTCTTTTATACTGTGTCGTTGTTATGTATCACGATGGAGTATTGTAAAGGGCTTTTGAATAATGTTTTACCACAAGCGCTGAATAATTACAGTCATCATCATCTTCATTATCATCGTCATCATCATCGTCGTCGTCGTCTCCGTGCCGTCTCGTCGCAGTCGTTGTCATCGTCATCTCCATCGGTATTGGAAGTAGTAGTAGTAGGGGCATCCTACCAGTAGTGGTAGTAGTATTAGTAAGCTAGTAGAGGCTATATACTGTCGGGTTGTTTTCGGTTACGTCATATTCAATATTACATGGGATGGGCTCCTATAACGTAACACACTGCGTAGCACTCGTGAAATGTGTAGATCAATAAAAGTAATGAAAAAGTGCTTAATATTCAGAAGAAAACGCCGCAACGTTTCGGGTCGTTACCCTTCATCTGGCGGCTAAATAATAACTGATAAGTAAAACGCGATTCAAATGAAAC
>WURT03062415.1:0-13784 GCA_009936505.3 Holothuria glaberrima | reverse complement strand
AGAACTGTGGGTAGCAATGCATCCGTAAGTTACTACACATTTGTAAAAGGGCAAACAGGAGAGTGTTTGGCTTTATTTTATTCTTAATATCGGCTTTGGAATGCTTGGGTGCGCCATTCTCGGGGCCACCATGCTACTATATAACTTATAAGGAGAAGGTAGGACACGTCTTTGGCAATCGGCACCAACTTGCCTAACTGAATCACAATTTTTATGCCGTGTTCTTAACTTTACCTCTTTTTAGTACACAAGAGTGTTCAAAACATGTTTTTCTATCAGTTGAGCAGTATGATGATTCATTTGCGCCAAAATGGTCTTCAAAAAAAGGAACATTTCTTGGCGAAAAGCTCCACTTGACATAGTCATGGCCAACCGTCAAAAATGGAAACGTTACATTACATAAAGGGAATTTCGCCTTTCCAAATCCAGTTCTCCCATTGGATAGTTCGGTCCCCTTGTAATAACAAGGCTAAGTCAGGTGACTACGTCAGGTAGTACGTCATTACGAGGGGTCCAAACCATCCAATGGGAGAACCGGATTTGGAAAGGCGAAATTCCCTTTACGTAGTGTAACGTTTCCATTTGTCTCGCTGCACACTCCATATCTTATTATCATTATTGGGGGAATAATACAAAATTCTGACCAAAACCCTTCTTTCTACAAAAGTAAATCTTCGACTTCTGTAAGGACTCAGCATCAATAGAGAATCTTAGAGCAATGTAATATCATGACTGAGTATCATATACGGTAACATTCGTAGCATGTATTTGTCATTACACGTTTTTTATAATGAGTGACATGCTTCAGCCAAAATATCTCTAATGATAATTTCTAAGCATGTAATTAATTGAAAGATTTACCAAAGATAACTGCTTTTTGCATCTGAGCCACCTTGCCTAAACAAGAAATTTTTCAAGGGAAGGAGTTGTCACCCCTCCCCTCAAACAACTTGAACTCGCCTTTCCTTTGCAGTCAAACTGAAAGTAAGAATTCACTTAATTGTGAAATTTTTCCAATATATGATCAGTCGAAAAATCTAAAGATAGCACCATTTTGCATCTAAGCCATCTTAAATGAACAAAAATTTCCCAAGGGGGGGGACACACCCTCCCCTAAGACCCCTCCCCAAGGACATCACCTGTACAAGGTGACAAAGGAAGGATCCATCTGGGTTCAGAGTACCACCGATGAGGATATGCACAATTTACTCCGGCTCTGGGTGTATCTAGGGTAGGCTTCAAACATCATCCTCTATGGTGCTCGCCAGTCACCAACCTCTGGTGGTGCCACTGCAATTCAGTAATAACTTAACCTGCCATGGAAAGCACTGATCTAGGTCTGTATAAGGAAATTTATCTGGCATTGCCTTAAAGTGATTTTCACCGTGTGATCTGGCATTATCACTGTGAGACTATGCCTGAAACCTTGAGAGTTGGCAAGTCTGTAAGATTATCAACTGTCACAATGTAGAACGTACTGTTTCTACAGCTACTAGCATGGGCGTCTGCTGGAAAAAATTCAGGGAGGGGAAAAACTTCTAATTGATCAAATCAGGGTAAATTTTTTACTCCCCAAAAGAGCTTAGATGCTAAATATTGGCACCTCATACAGGAGTGTAGCCATAAATTTGCCATGGGTGGGGCGAAACCTGTAGACTAACCATCTAAGCATAATGCCACTGTATTTAGCACGAAGTGCCAAGAAAATTTTGGCTAAAATACCTCCCAGGTTGCTGGAAATGGCACTTCCCAAGCCTTGTGAGTTGCATCTAATCATTTTCTATTTTGAAATCTCATTCTCTGAAAATTTTCTAAGCATATCATAAAAAGTGTTGATTTTATTTTCCCTTCAAGTTTTTTTTATCAAGTTTTTGATTTCCGGGGTGGGGGGGGGGGCCAAGTTGACTCTAAGAAGTCTCAAATTTTTAATCAACCTGACAGTGGCAAGGGCAATGCTTTCCAGTGCCTATGGTCACATTGTACAGTTTATCACTCTCCAGTAAATCCAGACTTGTCCAAACTTTTTTCTTTTGGCACTTGGAAAAACTGATCAATTGAGGAAGCAGGCATTACTGGTGGTACTTGAAAAAAGTACCATGGCCTTGCACCATATAAATTAGTACTTAAAAAAAGTTTTTATTAACCATGACAAGCATTTGTCATGTAAGAATTAATAATTCTGCAATAATGGGTAAGGGCAGTATTTTTCTTCTCTGTTTGAAACACCGAAAGGCCCAAACTGTTAGAGGTCTTAGGGAAAGAGATGGGCCAAATTTAAAAAAAAAAAAAATGAAGAATATCTTGTCACTGAGTTTCATGAAGTCTCAATGCAAAAATAGCACTATAATATTCTTGTACTGGATTTGATACATTATGACATTCAGCATGTGTTTTCAAAATAAACAAACTCTGCCCATTCTATTGTATCAAGGTAATACAGTACAGTAGAATTTCAATTGAAAATTGCACACTTTTGGCACCAAAAAGTTACTTTATTTCCTTCACATCTTATGAATTTTCCAAGAAACAGGACATTGCATTTGTTTTATTCTTAGACCTGTTCTTTGTTCTTTATTAGATCAGAACAACTTTGAGCAATTTTTTGTTTATAATCATGTTTGTACAAATGCCTTGTACTATTGACACCAATTATACAACCTGCCCATAGGAAATGAGTGCATGATGCCATAATGCATCATCATTGTGCAAGATGGCATAAAACTCAGATTTCATGTCGACAGCATATAGTCTGTAGGTTTCCAACTTGCTTGGCACCAAAATGAGGTCTAAACACTAGCACTGTAGTACCATAATATATGATACAGTATAAATATTAACCTGAACCTGCTTTCTTTCAGGAGTTCAAACATACAAAATGAAGTATACTAATTGTTAGTTCAGTTATTCAGTGCTTAATTTTTGCAGCAACTTTTGTGTTAAATTTTAAGTGAGTGAGGGATATCAAGGCTTGACATACTTAGCAGCTGTTTGGATGGCATAAAGCCATTGTCCCCTTTCTGTTCTCCTTGTTGTCCCTTAAGAATATGGTGGTTTAATAGTTGAAATTGGATCAGTGCACAGCTCCCCTCAGTGTTGTGCATTTTTTGAGGCTTACTGTGTGAAAAATCTTGGAATGCATTCACTGAGTACTGTAAGTCCTGCAGTAAGTGTTGAACACAGAACTTCTCGTAAAGAGCTTAACTTGTTGATTCCAAATGGTTCTAACCATTTCTTGCTACATACAGCCACTCCTACAGTACATCCCCAGCAATTGTTGATAATTCTGTAGCATTTTCTACTGAGTCATTTTGGTAGCCAAGGCCAGCTCTTTGTACTGGTCATACATATGTGTAACCTTTATCCTGACATATAATTTAGCAGATCTTCAGTCAGTCTAGTCAGCAAAGAACCTTAATCTGCTGTAACTTCAAGTAGTTTAAGGATCAGAATGTGTTGCCTCTCTGCTGTTCTCACATTACAATACTTAACTCACAACACACTTAGAGTAGCTTATTTATTGTACAAGCAGATTGAGTTTGCCCTGGTTATCTAATATTAACCAGAGTGCATATAAGGGACAGTATGACCCCCCTCCCCCACCCCACCACCATCCTTCCTTCTTCACACCTGCCACTACCCTTTCAACCAGTAGTTTACTCTCAGTATTACAATGTACTGTAGCAGATCTTAATCCTGTAGTATATAGCCTCATACACAGCACAAAGCAAAACTGACCTTTTTCATGACTCTAGTCAGTAAGATTCTGGAACCAATACTAACTTGAAATAAACTCCAGCTCCAAAGTGGGATTATTTTCTTGTGCATTGGCTACAGTACTGTATGTTTGTCACTAGAGTTTGTAACTAAAGTAGTGTCAGGAATTGTTTTGGTAAATCCTTTGTAGATTTGATGAATAGTACACAGTTTATAGCTTTATTGTAATAAATTCTGCATACATTATTGAATGAAAGCTGTGTCTTTTCTGCTATTCTTTTCCTTAAATTAGGGAAGGTGTTATGATTTTCTCTATAATTACTATGTGTCATTTGAAATGAATGTTTTGCTTTCATTCCCCTTTAGATCTGTTTTTGCTTCAGTTCTGAGCATAAAGCACCCACATATCCTACCTGTCAATCATGAATATTCTGAATCTTTGCCCATCTCTGCCTGGTCTTGTGGTTTCTCAACAGATGCAGAAGCTCATTTTGAGGTAAGAGCTTTCTCAGCTACAGTATGTGGAAAATTTCATAAGTACTATCATGATCTCTTCCCCCACCAGTTTCTTTCAAGATCTCTGCATACTCAGACAAATTGAGATCTTCAATAAATGTATTTTATAGGTTGTTTTTCTACATTTCTTTTAACATTAAGGTTGTACAGCACCAGACCTTTCATCTGGCAATAATTCATTTGCCCATCTTTGTGTGTTTTATCTGTATGTCCTTTATACATGTATAAATATTAAATTTTTTGTCTCAAAATTTGAATGTTGATCTCTGACGGTTTCAGAATGAAAGGTGAATTCATAAGGGATAATGGTAGTGGGGTGGATTACAATAGACTCAAGTCCAGTCATCTCTTTCAAGAATATGAATTGAGGGCAAGAGACTTGCATCAAGTCGACATAGGATCTCTGGAGGAAGATGAACGGAAGGCATTTTTCATCAGTATCCTTTAAACATACATTAAATACAGTAGAGTTGTGAAGGGTTCTGTGTTCTGGTGTAAATAGCATCTCAGGGCTAGGTACTTGGGAGGGACGTGCTTTTTAGAAGGAAAGAAGGAAGGGAAGGGAGCATGATTGCCAAAGAAGAAAGTGATTGGTTGTTGGCAGGTAAGTCAATATTTGTTTGTCTAGGTTAAAGGCAATAGGCAGTCACCCCAAAATTTGCTTTGAAAAATCATCAAACTCTTGCAAATCTCCAATATTGCATTAAAAGCACCTCTGAAGATGTTTTGAACATAACTATTACAAAACAATAGGTAGACCAAGGAGAAATTCTTTAATTTCACAATTCACTGACAAAAATATTGTCACATGATCAAAATAGGCCATTCATGAACTAGAGTGATGGGTCATACTAACTCTGATTGGGGTGACTGCATTTTCCCTTTGAATTTGTGTTGTTGTAATAATGGGGAGACAAATTATACAATTTCATCCATGGTTTCTGGTTTCTGAAATTCTGTGGTACATGCAGCAAAGTGATAAATTTTTGGGGGCTTGAGTGGGCAGTTTTGTATCTTAGTACAGTTAAACACATCAGTAAATAACTTTCTGTATTAAGTACAGGTTGACACACCTTACAATAAATCAAGGGAAGGGTTTAAAACAAGATAAAGTTTTGATATGTCAAAGAGGAAGCTAAAAGTAAAGAAGAATTAATATCTCATGAAATCTGTGTTCAATTACTGTTTTCAAGATACTAGTACAACTGTTACCCATAAGTGAACTTGAAGTAAGCTGGAGGGGTTTCATTGCCTCACACTGATGAGTAATGCTTTTGTTTTTTCACAATTATTTTGTCCTTGAAGTAACAGAAGTACAGTGTATATTAGTATGAGTTTACCCATGTAAACTTCCCAATACATCTCACGCCTTCACATCTGCTTGGGATAATGTAGGAGAAAATTGGTTGTGAAATTTTAAAAAATAAAATCACAGTGTTGACCAGTGTGAGGCTGTGATGTCATCTGTGCTTGCTTCAAGCTTGCTTTGGGTTTAAAATGTGAGAAGTTTATCTGGTGATTTTTCAAACATACGAATTGAGTGCAAATTTTATATCAGAATGTTCTCTTATATGCATATTCATTTTACTATTAAAAATCAAGATTTTTGTTTAAACCCATTTGTTAGTATTGATAGAAACTTGTGACAATAACTTTATTACAGACATGTAAAAACTGTTCTACCTTTTAGTATCAAGTAAAAAAAAACCCCTCCTCTGTTTAGGAAGGTGTGCAGTACAGTGACATTTAGAACTTTGGAAGGAATGCTAATAATTTGTATCGTATGTTAATCTCCTTCACATGAAAGTCATTCTTGTATACTTAGTATAATGTTTATTACAGCTTGAATTCATCATTGAAAAAACTGTTGTACTTGTTCACAACATTACCTCTGTGCAGTTTTTGACTATACTTCCATTATTACAAAAATTCACATTTTTTGTTTACAGACACATTTTTGTTGAAAGTAGTTCATTTTGAGGTCAGAGTTTAACCTCCTATTAAGTTGGATACAGCTTAAAAATTCCTGTGACCTATTTTCATTTTTTCTGGCAGAAATAAAACCTTTGTGAGCAATCTTGAATTGGGACTTTTAGCAAGCATGATCTAGATACTAAATCTGTCTCTTGAGAGGGGGTGGATTTCCTGAAACAGAATATGAAGGTACTGTTCTATTGTAACTTAAAACAGGCCATTGGATGGTATGAACAGTGAAGTCGAGAACCTTACTGTACCATTTGGGTTGGTATGGGAAGACATCACTGTCAGGGCTTATGTGAAGCTATTGGTCAAAGGAGTTTGTGGTGACTCAAGGGCTCAGAGGTACTTATGTTTTTACTTGCTGATTGTCAAGTTTTCATGTTTACAATGTAAAAGAATGGATAAAGGGGGGGGGGGAGTTCCCTTAACCTCTCCCATCCTCGCGGTAACTTTCACGAGTCTAAGTAGTAACCGACTCAATTGATGCCTTAACACTCAGTTACTTTCAGATGTTTACAATGCTCTCACCATTCATGGCCTTGTTAGATGTGAAACTCTTCCAGGGTCAGTACTGGATGTGGAAAAATTTTGGAAAAGTACAGGATATGTCATTGGTGGTCATAAATATTCATTAGATGACATAGAACATGGTATACTGAGAGGTGAGTATGATACTTCTGGAATTACAGGGTTTCTGTAAAACTTATCTTTATAGTCATAAATATTCACAAGATGACTTAGAACATGGTGCAGTGTATTGAGAGATGCATAACATTTTGCTTAACAAAGAGTCAGTTTGAATAAGTATAATTATTATTAAAACGATACGCCAAAGCCATTTCAGATTCTAATTTATTTTAAAAATAAATTAGAGTCTGAAATGACTTCATTGTGTCCTTTCAATAATAATTGTTCAGTGAGGGCTCTAGCAGAGGGCTGGTGACTGTGGCAGAATCTGATTTTGCTGGGCTTTGTTAGGCATTCGGTTTGTTTTGGGTTTTGTTCAGGGTTTGGGTTACAGGGCATCTTATGGGGCTTTTGCCCTCCTTTGCCCTTAAATTTGTTATGTTATAAACATCAGGTGTGTCAGCTGTGAGGTTACAAATGTACTAAGTATAGAACTAATGCTGTGACTGGCATTTGCTAGGCGGTGACACCTAGCAACTGTTAGGTTCAAGATCGTTGTGGCTTTATCTCTCACTGGGTCATAGTAAAGTGGGTTTCCTATCCAAGATCAATCTGTGGTCCATTTGAAGTGACCTTTCAAAGAACCAGATTTGAACTAAATTGTAGTGTTGGCCAGCCACCCAAACTAGACTTATAATTTATGAGCCATGTGTTTCCTTCTCATTTTTGTACCTTTCAAAGCATTGGAAAACAACTGATCTCCAAGGCCTGAACTATAAATGTTTCTTTTCTTTTGCACTCAAGTCCTAATTACGTTTCATTCATTGGGCAAGAAGCTATTTTGGCTCTTTGCATGATGACCCCGTACTCAGCTGACACCTGACTGCAACTTTTGTAAAGTTTGTCTTGTACTTTTGACCATTGTTCAAAGGCTTACTGCTCAGGAAGTGTACTAATGAATAGTTCCAGATTGTAGTTTAAAGTTTTTATGCAATATTTTGGTGAGAACCTAGTCTCTAAACCCTCTTCCCTGCCAAGGCACTCTAGTACTGCCCTATACCTCAGCTGCACACCAGTGCCACTAGACCAGGGATTCTCAAGTGCTTAAATGGCATCAATTCTCAGCCAAAGTAGTAAACAATATTTCTCCCAACCAGTTTACTTCTAGTCCCTCCACCAATTTAATGCACCCTCAAGACAAAACAAGAATTGCCTGTAATAAATTGCTCAAGGCCATATCCACAGGGGATGTGGAGACTAGGAGGTGATCCAATGTATAAGTCATCAGTAACAGACCAATTAGAGTGATGCCATTGTTCGAATTTTTGTCAACCATGCAGAGAGCAGTCACCAACTGTATTAGAACTATAGGGCTATTTGTAAATATATTTTGGGGATGCCACAGACCCTTTAAGGCTCAGGGTCCTTTTTAACATTGCTTTTATTTTTATAGAATCTCAGTTGCCTAAACTCAGTTAAAGTGCTTATTTATGTACCTAAATTTTGGGCTCATTCAAATCTTT
Organism: Holothuria glaberrima; assembly: GCA_009936505.3. Lineage (NCBI taxonomy): Eukaryota > Metazoa > Echinodermata > Holothuroidea > Aspidochirotida > Holothuriidae > Holothuria > Holothuria glaberrima. Next base: position 5,424 of record WURT03062415.1, on the reverse strand, counting down.
TGTGTGCTATTTCAATGAACATGATGGGTGGCAAATGTCCCCTGGTTGTTTCTTGAGAATGTAGATCCTAAGACCTCTTCCAATAAAAATGTAACATATTGTGATGTACAGTGTATGTAGCAGTGACATACATTTGGTATTATAATTCAGTACAAAGTATTATGATGGTATTTCAGATGATATTTAGTGTGATGATCTGTAATAATGAATTTATCTCTGGCAACACATCACTGTCATAATTATTTGGCTGTTGCTACTGTACATAGGGACCTGGACACAAGGAAGGCTTGATACAAAATATCGACTAAAACGTACCTACTTGGGAGACTGTCACTGTAACTTTCTGGGACAAGATTGTCTGCCTTTAAATACCACTCATTGTTCTCTTGAATTGTAAGGAAACAGACCTCACCCATCGTCACCAGAGCTCTTCCTCAAAGAGGGGGATCCTCGTCTACCGTACGTCATAAAGAAACTGGATCCCAGAATTCATTTTGCTTTGGTTTGTGGAGCTAAGGTATGTTTCTGCTAATTGTTGCAAATGCCTTAACATGAGGGAAATGTCAAGTTAAACTTTATGATGCAATTTCAACATAAAGTCAAATCTGTAGTACAAGATGTTTACTGCAAGGATTATATGGCTTATTTCTTGACCACTCAAAACCTTTTACGGTTGTTAAGGAAGGGAGGATATGTGGTGTGAGCTGGAAGTTGAAATACATCGATACACGTGTAATGTGTGTTCTTCTCCATACACTAAGCGTAAAACCGCAGGAAGTACCAGCTGATGGCAGTTTCCTTCGACTGAGTGTATCTTGCACATCATTGCCATGGTGAAACATCAATCTGCAGTCCCCCTCAAGATTTTGCCCGGTTGGTGAAAGCAAGTACTGTACAGTGGGAAATTTTCACGGGGTTTAATTTTTGCGGCCATGTAACAAATCGCTCATTTAAGGCTTGTGAAAATACTTCCATTGCTCTGAATAAGACTACAGTATGCTGGTTGATCCTTACAGGTGCAACAGTGAATTTTACATTCTGCAAATATGTGTACAAGGAACAGAATCAAGAAAAATTAGCCTTGCTGAAATTTTCTGCTGTAGAGTACATAGTTTCTCATTTTGAGAAACAAAAAAGGAAAACTATTCATTTTACAATGTATCTATGGCTCTCATTATGGTAGAAGTTTGTCACTGATCGTAGAGCATCACATCTCACTCTGCTTATTGGACATTTTAACATCCTGGCATTTATAATATTATAATCATATCAAAGGTACTGTGACCACAGGTACATCTTTCATGCATAAGAAATGATATTTAGCTTAGCAACTGAAAATTGGCTAACATAGGCACATGAGAAACCTATTTTGACAATTTGGATTTTAGATTTTGTAGTTTTGAAAAAATTCTATAACAAATTTACAAAATATGTAAGGTAAATAAAAAAGAAAAGTTTCATGTTCAAAGAGACCACTACCATTGTAAATGACTCTTAGTCAGTGTGTATGTGAGGTGGGGGTGGGGTGGAGGAAGGGGGACAGCTCTCTATTCCATTGAGGTTAGTGTTAGAGAAAAGGTTTGGTTAGAACAAGCTCTCATCCTACCACTGTCCTTCGTGCACTCATTCGGAATATAGAGACGTCGGATCAACGAGACGCGGGAACATAGATTGTAACCGGAGGAAGGGGATGCTTTTTAGTCCATGAAAGCAAATAATTTCTGAGGAGATACTAACACTAGTGGGAGAAAACATAAACATGAAATGATATGGATGGATGAGTTTAACTTGGAATAGATCATACTTAACCGAATTTAAAACAAACCATTTTGAGTAAAAGTATGGTCAGTAAAGGATCAGTGCTGTTTTATTCAAGTTGAATTTCTGTCAAGGTGCTATTAGAAGTCAGTGCCAAGGATATTTGAAGTAAACCTGTCCAAGGAGAATTGATTCACAGTAGTACAATATGACATGTACAGCATGTCGTATACAGTAAACTGTTGACTTGATACTGACTGTAACACTGCTTTAAGAATGATTTAGTATGTGACCTCTCTAGTACATGATCATGTGGAATATACTACTTAAACTTATAAGTTTATATTTCTGTTACTATTTCAGCAGGAAGTCAAATCGGGGAGGTTACTTAGTTTTGAAAGGAAATGCAACTGCAATGCTCTCTTTGAACCTAACTACTCTATTTGCAACAAATTATCTTGTTTGTCTTCTACCTGAGGCTGCAATCAGTGTAAAGGGTGAATGAAACTAAAATGTAAATGGTTGATGTTGTGTGCTCTTCTTGAAGAGGAAACAGGGAACTTTTACTCCCCTCTAGTAGCTATCTTGGCATGTTTAGGGGGTACAAATAATTTAATTTCCTTTTTGCTTCTTTTCAACAGTCTTGTCCACCAATAATGGTTTACTCAGGTGCAAACATTGAAGCTGCTTTGGAAGCAGCAACAAAGAACTATCTTAATTCAGAGTTGACTGTCAGTGAAGATAACAAAGAGGTATGTGTTGCCACTAGGCTTAAAATTTGAATTAGCAGGTGGGGGAATTCCCCTCCAAAATTTTTGTTGGCATTTTGGTTCAAAGGGTGGAATCTCTATAAGTTGCAACATAAAAATTTAAGGTTTTCCCAACAGGTGTGGAAAGTTCCTGCACTTCATTTAAACTTTTGTGGGGTTGTTGAGGAAAGTGTAGAATTGATCGATTGTGCTGACTAATGGGAATGCTGGTATGATGATTTGTCACTCAGTCTTATGTCAGTTATTGAAGAGGTACTGTAGTTTAAATGAGGGATATCCACTAGACTGGAGGTTTACTAGATTGATGGTTCACTTGACCAAAGGTCTCCTTAGAGATGTGGTGAGTATTCCGGTAAGATACAGAATTGGGATAAGATAAGTATTAGCCTTGGGTAGCATAAGGGTTTGGGTTTGGTTTAGGCAGTGTTGAAACAAGTCAAATCAGTGACTCAGACTCGAGTCGCATATTTGACCTGACTTGACTTTTTCATTAGCCAAAATGACTTGACTTGACTCGAGTCTGGAACTTTAAATGACTTCACTTGACTTAAGTCACCACCTAAAATGACTTGACTGGGACTCGAGCATAGCATGACTCGAGTCAAACAGAAGACTCGAGTCAGTGAAAGTGACTACAGTCAGTGACTCGAGTCTCCTGCCGTGACTTGAGTCCTTTGACGGGACTCTAATGTTTTGTAAAAGGACACAATTTTGGACTGTGCACGAGCATATCGCAAGGTAGACGGGTCGCTACACACAGCGCCCATGTGTGATCAATACCCACACTGCATGCCTGTAGTATGGGGCAGTTCTACAAATCCGCACTCACTGCTGCGGAGTTAGTTAGATGAGGTTTTATGGCCAAGTTTCTAACCAATTGGATTAAGTCGAGCCGGCCACAGCCTTTTTCCAGTTGTGGCTCACTGGCTTGTTTTCCCTACTCCATTGCTTATGCTGAGCACCAAGCACAATGGCAGTAGGTTCCATTTTTAAAGTCTTTGGAATGACCTGGCCAGGATTCGAACCCTAGACCTTCCGGCTGTCAGACTATTTCCACAGCATTTCAGGTATGGACCATTACGATCACCGATCTCTGTGGTTTCATTCGAAAAGCAACATGTTGCACAAACAGTGTTGCCATCTGGATGATCCTTGGTCTGATTCAGGGACTTTTTGTTGTTCGAGATTTTTATTCCTGTGTAAATATTTCAGTGAAATTATTAAAGAATGAGTCTGTTCATTTTTTCTCTTTATAATAATTTTGTTGACATCTGCATAAAAAACGGTTTTCAGAAAATACCAGGCCAAGTAGGTGGGGCACGGTGGCCATATATCCTCGTCGTTTAACCATGACAAATAATTTTCCTGCAAAATTTCTCACACAATTCTCACAACTGAAGTTGTAAAGCTTATGAACATTATTGGCACAAAATATCAGTGAACTATTCTAGCAAAAGCTACCGTACGAGGTGAAGGTTCATAGATACGTAGATGTTGGGCATCAAGTGGTTTTCATTTAGCAATCTAATGCCTTCAGTAATACAAGTGATGTGATGACTGTATGCATTTGAAGCTAAATTTACTCGTACCACAAATTTATTCACAAATTTACTTTTTGTCTTCATGCAAAATTTCTTTCAAAGTAAGAAATATGATTATTACCTTCTGAATGGCAAACTGTGAAGAGCTCGGTGTGCGCTCGCTGTCATCAGGGAGGTATCAGGAAGGAGATGCTACGATCACATCTGTCAGACAATAATGTACCGTCTTGAAACTGATTTTATTCTATTCTGGAACCACCATTTGATTGACAGGTCTTTTTGTTCTTACTGTCAAGTCTCTGTTGACTAAAACCTTTTAAAAATTATGTTCTCCTTTCTCTTCCAAGTAATCCCAAGACAAAATTCATTGTTTATATGTGCTTTGAAGTGAGGTTTGTTTCCACTAATTACCAAACTGTAAGCATGGTTTTTAATAAAACGGCTGGCAACAAACATTTAAATAATGTACTTTAGCGTGGCCCACTATTTTAATATGTGATCTGCTGGAAACATTTTCCAAGTCTTTACATTTCTCTCAGTTTTTAGCAAATTTTTCGTCATTAAGAAATACATTCAAAAAGGATGTTGTAACGAAATTGTTAGTGGACTTTAAAGTAACATGATATTAAGCATTTCGAAAAACACTGAAAGGTTAAAATTTTACGTTTTTGAATGACAGCTGGCAACGAAAAGTTAACGAGTTCAACGTAAGGGGCGAGTCTTCTCATTGTCATATATTGACAATGCATCATTGACCCTAGTTGATTTGGGTATTGAGATAACAATTTGAGAGTATAGGGCAAGATTGCTATCTGAAACGAACATTGCTTCAAAGAATCTATAGATAGATCTCCTTTCTAACACCTACCTACTGTCATCCGAAATCCAACTCAAATGTTCCATGCTAGTGTTCCCATGTTGTTAATTCCACGAACATTTGGGGAATTTTCCTCTGGATCCTACCCGCAAAATCATACTGGATCACGGCCAAGTCTGCTTTATAGCTGCCTCTTGTCCCCTCGCCAAACGTTCGCAAAAGTAGTTAATTCTTCATCTGAAGTAGTGGGGCTGAAAGAAATCATCGGTCTTGGTCTCATCACTTTTGGAGACTTTCCATGTCTGTTTTGCAAGAGGGGAAAGTTCCTACCAGAAGAGTGGAATTTTCGCCCGCTTCGAGGGCGCATGTGACCACATGATACCGATTTTCCAGAGACAAAATTCAGTAAGTTCAAAAAATGCAGACAATTTTTCTCTTTTAGGAGGTGAAAACCCCATCTCAATAGCTTGCAGCGTTTGGAAGATACAAATTTTCAAAGAAATGCATTTTTTTCTCAAGATGAAGTGCATTATGGGAA